>BQNB010027237.1:0-57819 GCA_026074375.1 Tanacetum coccineum | reverse complement strand
GACATAGCAATATATTCAGCTTCCGTACTGGATATCGCAGTGCTTTTCTGCCTTTTTGATGACCAGCTAACAAGTCTGTCTCCCAATAATTGCATACTACCAGATGTGCTACGGCGTGTATCTTGACAACCAGCATGATCCGCATCTGCAAATGCTGTTAGAGTAATCAAAGAATCCTTTGGATACCATAGTCCCCGATTGATGGTTCTTCTTAGATACCTAAAGATCCTTTTGACAGCATGTAAGTGCTTTTTGGTAAGCCGTGCCTGATACCGGGCACACATGCATATAGCAAATTATAGGTCAGGTCTACTGGCTGTAAGATAAAGGAGGGTGCCAATCATGCCATGATAGTGTGACGGATCAACAGATTTTCCTTCTTTATCCTCATCTAGTTTGGATTTCTCTACCATGGGAGTATCCACTGGGTCACAAGAGTCAAAACCGTATTTCTTTAAAGATTCAAGGGCATATTTTTGACTGGTTAATAAAGATGCCTCTGGGACTTTGAGAGATTTGTAGTCCTAAGAAAAATGAGATTTTGCCCATCATTGACATCTTAAATTTTAAACACATGATTTTAGCAAATAGGTCACAAAGTTCAGGTGTAGATGCAGCAAAGATAATATCATCGACATATATTTATACCAGAAGTAATTCCTTGACTTGCCTACGTATGAACATAGTAGGATCCACTGAGCCTTTAGAGAAGTCTTGGGATATCAAGAATGAAGACAACATGTCATATCACGCGTGTGGAGCTTATTTTAAACCATAAAGAGCTTTCATCAGCTTGTACACGTGATTGGGGTTATCTGGATCCACAAACCCGTTTGGCTGGCTGACATAAACCTCTTCTTGCAGATTACCATTCAGAAACGCAGTCTTTACGTCCATTTGGTAGACGACCATGTTCATGTGAGCGGCAAATGCGAGAAAAATTCTTATAGCCACTAATCTTGCAACCGGAGCAAAAGACTCTTCAAAATCAATTTCCCCTTCTTGCCGGTAACCACGAGCCACTAACCGAGCTTTGTTCTTTAGAATACCTCCCAATTCGTCTAGCTTTACTTTGTAGATCCACTTCAAAGTAATAACCATAACTTTATCTGGTCGGGGTACGAGCTCCCATACTTCAAGGCGTTCAAACTCATTGAGCTCTTCTTGCATTGCTTCGATCCAGTAGGATTAAGTCAAAGCATCTTTATACGTCTTGGGTTCAACAGCAGCGAGGAAAGCATCGTAGTAATAGAAAAGAGCTCGCTCATGTAATTGTAGCCTTGTGGAAACTGGTCTAGTGAGTTCAACAATTATATTTTCAAGTAGATGATCCTTAGTCCATTTGCTATTGTGTTTAGAAATTTGGTGATCGGGATGCACAATTGTATGAATAGAATCCGTTGATGTAGATTGATCAGAAGGAACTTCTGGAATTAGAATACCAAAGTACGGATCATTATTCATATGTGCAACATCTAAGTCATGATTGTCTTCTTCAACATCATCAGGAATGATAGGAGATTGAGTTTCAGGTGTTGTTTGAGAGATACTTAGGGTGCATCTTGATCAACAGTTATTGAGGAAGGTAAACCGGTTGATGTAGCGGGTTCTAGAGTAACTACTTCATCAATTGGAGCAACGACTTCAGGTGCTGGGTCATCAACACTAGGTGGAGGAGTGAGTAATTCATTAAACAATAGTTGAAACAAAATATCCCAATCAGTTCTTGAAGGTGGTACAAACGGTGTTGAAGGAGGAGGGTTTGGCACGAGTCCTGAACTGATTGTTGCAGGAGTCATTTCATGAAGTGCGGGTCCTGAACTGCTGTGTTCAGAAGTCATTGCTATCAGCTTATGAAAATATACATGAATTGTTTCGATGATTCGTCTGGTACGTCGGTTGTAAATTTGAAATGCTTTCTTTGTGGGTGCATAGCCAATGAAAATACCAATATCAGCTTTCGGTTGTAACTTACTCAAGTTCTTATAATCATTTGTTGGATAGCAGAGTGCACCAAATACATGGAAGAATGATAAGTCGGGAAGTTTGTCATGTAAAAGCTCATATGGTGTTTTGCCATGACGAAGACGTATGATGGATCTATTTTGGGTGTAACATGCGGTAGCAACTATTTCTGCCCATAAGAATAACAAAGCTTTTGCATAAATCAACATTGTGCGGGCAACTTCAATTAGCGTACGATTACGTCTTTCAACGACACCATTTTGCTGTAGAGAGCGAGCAATAGATGTTTCATGAGAGATGTCAACCTTCTCATAATATTCACGTAAAGTTTGATTAACAAACTCAGTTCCATTATATGTTTTGATTCGCCAGACAGGCACTTTAAGCTGCACTTGGATCATCGTGAGAAACTTGATTATGAAATCTAAAGCTTCATCTTTTGATCTTAAGCACTTTACCCATGTAAATCGAGAGTAATCATCGATAATGATGAGGATGTACTTCTTCCCATTAACACTTGCGACATGCATTGGTCCACAAAGATCCATGTGCAACAAATAGAGTTTATCTTGATTGGTGTCTTCAGATTTAGGTTTGTGGGGTTTCTTCTTGCTTTTACCCATAGCACAAGTAGAACACAGATGATCCTTTTCAAATTTAAGCTTAGGGAGACCTCGAACAAGACCATGTCTAGATAAATGGTTGATAGTACCAAAGTTCAGATGAGACAAACGTCGGTGCCATAGCCTTGACTTAGTCTTTGAGGCCTTTGACAAGAGACATATCGGAGAGGACGTCATCATATCTCCAAGAGACAGGGTATACAGATTATTTCCTCGAGATCCAGTTAATAGATCAACTCCTTCTAGATTACATATGAAGCAGGTGTGTTGACGAAAAGCAACTTCAAGGTTCGAATCACAGAATTGTCCAACGGAGAATAAGTTATGTCCAAGTCCTTCCACGTAGTAAAACCTTGAGATCGTAACATTCCTAATCTGATAATCACCATATCCCATAATCTTTGCCATGTGATCATTTCCGAATTTTACTGTACCCAAAAAACTTATTGATGAAATTGGTGAGCTGAGAGCGATCTTCGGTCATATGCTTAGAGCAGCCAGAGTCTAAATACCAGAGAACAATTTGGATGACCTGCATTCATTAAGAGAGGAAGATGGAACATTAGAAACTATGGATCCTCGAGATTGACTAGGTTCCTTATTGTTAGCAGATACAAATTTAAGAATCTTAGGTTTGCTAACGGGAACATCAACTTTAGATTTCCTAGGTTTCCTTGAGTAAACCAATGTTGTTACAGGCTTAGGAGTACCAGTTTTTAAAGTAGTTGGTTTCCTAGGAGGCACTTCAGTAGTTGTGGTAATCCTAGTTAAAGAGCACGCAGTTCCTACTATAGTGAAGGTCCAACCAGTAGGTCTCCAAATGTATCCAATATTTGTAAACACCTTTCCTGTTGGTTTCCAAACTTTTCTCTTTAAATTTTTCTTAACAGATTTAGATTTATTACGAGCATTCACATTATTGATAAAATACAGAACACACAAATCATGATTATCAGAAAGCATGCAACCATTACACTTAACACATAGAGATTTAGAATTCGTATTATGTTTGGAATGCTGCACATTTACAGTTCCTCTATGTTCAGCAACACTATTCTTATTTTTCAAACTAGATTTAATTGTCCTAGGGTGGGCTTCTACTTTATTCTTTAGATTACTACTTGATGTTCGCTGAATCTTATCTTTCTTGGTATTTCCTGAAGGCTGTGAGCCGCTAGCACTAGTAGATGGTCTTACTCCTGTAGAAGACAATGCAGGTTTGTTAGTAACTAGGTTTGAAGAAGAGGTTGTTTTTATGTTTTATAAGGATGTGACTGGCTCAAGAAATCTAACTCTTTTGTCCTTGTTCTTTGGAGTTACAGCCACTAATTTTACACCAGAATTGTTGATACTAGGGAAGGTTTGACTGATGTTTGTAAGCAACTCCTGAATTCATTTAGTATATCTACAGGCAGATTCTAAGGAATGATCTAGTGGATAACTTGAGTTAACATGTTCAACTAGGTCCCTAAGAACTGCAGCTTCTTCCTGAGTGTGCTTAATATAGGCAGAGTGAGATGTCCTAGGATTTAACAATGTAGGGGTTAGTGGTTCCATATCAATTTTAAGCATCTCTGGATCATTAGTGTGTTTTGTAATAACATTATCAGCTATAGTTTTTCCTTTAAGTTTCCTTAATTCATTCTTGAGAGCTGTAATGACCAAAACTTTTTCCTAAAGACTAGCATTTAAATCAGAGATTTCCACAGGCTTTTTATTGACTCGATTAATTAAATCATCACATTGTTCTTTTGATCGAATACGTGCTGGTTTAATTGAGTCATAAAGTTGCTTATAGGTCTGTTTCAAATGCTCATTCTCAGCAATAAGCTTTGATACCCAATGATCTACTTCAATATTTATTGTTTCAATCTCTTCTAAGTCCTTTTTAATCTTATCCTCATTCACTTTTCCACTTAGAGATTTAATTCTCTCTTTCAATTTCTTTATCACCATGTCTTTCTCTTAGGACTGAGCTTTAATTTGATTTAATTCAAAATATTGATCAAAACTTGGATCACTTTGATTTGAAACAGAATTGTCCCTTTGAAAAATTTCCTGATTAAGTTGAGAATCAACTTCTAAAGAGATGCAATGTTTTTCAAGAGTGGTAAAACTTTTGAACAGTTTATCGTAAATCTCTTTTTCAACGAATTCCTTTTTGTTGAGAAGCTCAGTCTCAAGTTCGAGACACTTTTTACATTCATACACATTGACAGAAGCATTATCCACATAAGTATTCATAATTATGTTTACAATGTCTTTGCTTATTACTTGTTCCAAGAGTCGTTCATTTTCGTTCAAAACTTGATTCATTTTAACTTCAAATGTTTTAGACTCTAAACGATGTTGTTCCATAGCCTGTTCCATTTGATGAAAGACGTTTTGGACTTCAGTAAGTTCATCAATTAAATATTGATTGAATGAATTAAATAGGTCCTTCAGTTCTTTTACAGATGGAATTATTTCATCCCTAAAACAAGCTTTTGTATGTTCAAACCCCCACGTACCCTCAGTGATAGCTGTGGCAGTGGTTCTTTCTTTAACAACCTTGTCAAAGCCAGCAAGATGGTGTTTAAGACTTTTCAAGCTCTTGTTAAGCATACTCACTTTAGGAAGTTCTTTTAGAACCTCGACTTTGGTGGTTGTACTAGAAAGAGAATGGTCTGAAGGGGGCATAGAAATCTATGACTAAAAGGCTTATTCAGCAGATAATTTAGTTTGTGGAACAAATCGTTTGTCGAAATCTTGAGAAAATTTATTAAGAACAGTATAGTCGACTGGTGTAGTATTAACTTTCTTTTCTAACATCATTGGATCCTTTTGTTTTAAAAGCATTTTTGAACTACTCTCTTCAACAAGCATAAGGGTCTCTTCAGAAACAGGAATCACAATAGCACTACTATTCTTAATAACATTACCATCATAAAGCTTTTGTTCCAACTGCTGAGCTTTCTTTAGATAGAAAGGATTTTGAAAACCTAGAGCTTGTTTAGTGGTATGATCATAGAAAAACTGAGGCTTCGTCAACATGTGAACAGTTTGTGCAGATTGATCTCTTTTAAAAACAATATTATTTAGCAGTTTGATCCTCTTTTCTAAAGCAATCTCTCTATCAATGTTCCTAGATTCTTCTTTCTCAAAATCATTTTTGAGAAGAGTAACAGTTTGCATTAAAGATTCCTTTTCTTTTAAATGTTTAGAAAGAGTTTGTTTAAGATGATGAATCTCTACAGATTGTGCACTTGATTCTGAAACGTTATCATGACTCTTTAAATCAACATTTTGTCCTTCTTTCAAAACATTAAATTGTTCCTTATATCTTTCAAGCTCAGCAGTTAAAGTATCATTGACACTTTTATTGTCCAAATTTATTTTGGTATAATTAACTACTTGGGTTTTTAGTTGTTCAATGACAGATAATATCAATGCATCTTGTTGTACAGAAGAGTTAGAATTCTGAACAACTGCTTGTTGTGATTCAATCACATACTAAGAATAAGAAATGATATTGCTATCACTGGTTATTTTAGTCTCTGACTGGTTCACAACACTTGATTGTTCAGAAGACGGCATTGCCTGCACAGCTTGATTTATCATATTGTTATCCACATTATCAGGATTATGTACCTCAGCAAGAGCATCTGAACCATTATGAGATAAATTTGCCATGAGTGCAACTTTGGCAGTGTTGAGTTCATCACAATCAGAGTCATATGCATCCAAATCATCGGCTTGATAAGTAGCATTATAGGTAATGACAATCTGTGTGGCTTGACCTTTTGCAATTCCTAGATCTGCCAAAAATGCGAGTTCCTCCTCATGTAGAATTTGACCACTTGCTTGAGCTTGTACCAGCAATACTTTATCCTTAAACCATGAATCATCTCATTTCCTCTTAGGTTTAGTGCATTGTCTGGACATGTGGCCTTCCCCTTTGCAGTTGTAACAAATAATAGTCCTTTGTTTCCCAGAATTGCTTCCAGTTGCTCCTGGAGTGTATGTCCTTGTAGTACCCGCAGCAAAAGAAGTTTGTCTCCCTTGAATTGGTTATAAGGTCACTCTTCCATCATTAATGGTGGCCTGTTGCCTAGGGTTTGACGAATTCCTTAGCTGATTATTGGTAGTAGGATAGCGGAAAGTGACAACAACAGTCAAGAAAGACATCATATAATTGATGGCATCAATGGGATCATTACCTTTTTGGAACACTAAAACAATTAGACCTGAGTCTAGTTGGGGAAATTCAGGTTGTTGGTTAACTGTGGGAGCATATTCCAATTGAGGGATGGATGATGATGGAGAATAAACGTTGTGGTGAACTAATGATTAATAATCATTAGATGGATAAGTGATTGAAAGAGGCATTGATGATTGGTTGTTTGAGTATTGTTGAGTTTGATAAGGTGATCCATAATGTGGAGACTGATATGGTGAAACTTGTGGTTGAAATTTAGAGTTTTGGTATGAATTTTGATGAGTTTGATAAGGAGACTAGGTCATCTGATGTGTAGCAACCAACACAAGCGGGTCTGAGTTGCGTTCATGCATTAAACGAACTTTATTTGCATGAAATTCATGTTGTCCCAAGTAAGCATGAAGCTGATCTATGTTAGTTGTGTGCAAATCCCGAACAAGTTTGACATCAGTCACAAATTTGCTCCACTCAGGAGGAAGAGTATTCAAAAACTTGATGTTCACTTGAAATTGTTCCAATTTTACATTTTAGATGTTCATGTCATTTAGTAGCAATGAAAATCTCAAGTAGAAATCACGTAGTGCTTCCCCTTTTGTTATCCCAATACTTACCTCATAATCACTTATCAATAAGCAATACCAAATAAGCTTTAAGCTAGAAAAGAGATAAAGAAAATAGAAGATTTATTAGAGAGAGAAAGTGAGGTGGGAGGTTACACACACATGAAATGTGAGAAAATGGCAACCAACACCCTCTCCATGTGTGGAGAGGGTCCTATTTATACCCTTGAGCCATAAGTGGCATGTGGGCTTTCTTACTTGGGTCGGGCTTGGCTTATCTTGGGCTTTGAGCCCGAAACATGGACAATATTAGATTACAATCCAAGCCCATTTAACCCGACTAGCCTATTAATTAACAAGACTAATTTTGACTAATAAGACCGATAACATTCTTGTTCGTCTTAATAAAATTAAGGCTAACAATCTCCCCCAATGTTGAGGTATCTTTCTTCAAACTCCTCCACCGTTGATGTCTTCTTTAAGTTCTTCTTTTAAGGATGTGAAGGACTTGATCTTCTATGTTGACGTTCTTGTACGACCGATAACATTCTTGTAGGAGGTTGTCTTGTTTTATCATTGTCTCCCCTGATGTTGAAGATATGACTTTTGACGTTTATGCTTTACCTTGTTTATCTTCGGTCTTAGTCTTTGCTTGTTTGTAATGGCTTTGTTCATTCATGCTTTGTGATCTTGATCTTGAGCCTTTATCTTTTGACTTTGAGTTCTTGAGATCTTTATCTTGCATCATCTCCTTGACTTGAATCATCTTGATTTGACTTTCTTGATCAACTTGTGCTCTTGACCAACATGCTCATACTTGTTACATTCTTGTTTGACATATATGATCATAGGTCTAACAATCTTCCCAAAATACGATTCTTTAATTGACTTTGAGGCTCTTTGATGATGGGGAAGTTTAGAATCAACTATCTTGATGTTGAACGATTGACTTTGAAAGCTTGAGTATGAGCATGTGGTTTATGAATCCGACTTCACTGGAATGAGGCTGCAACACCGTCGTCTAAACCTGAAATAAGACAGTTAGCAATAAAAGATGAATATGGCTTTGTCATTCATCTTGAGTTCGGTTGCATTAACCTCCGGTTTCCTATTTTATAGTATAAATACTATACATGTGATCAGGTAGATTCAAAGAATCTCCTTGACAGGGTTTCCAGCTCAAAGCGTAGGATCTTCTAACACAAATGTATTAGATTCACCATGCTTGCTAGTTCTCATTACCGGAACGTCTCAAAGCAGACAACACGGTAAGAGTGAATCAGATAGTTACTATCTTTCTAATTTAGTCGTCAATTCATTTACTGGACCAAAATCGATATCCAGTTAGCACAAGCTCGATTCATGTAGAATCTTGCAAGTCACCTACCAAGAGCTTGTTTGATGTTGGCTCAAGCAGGATTTCCATCTTCATGGTGAATACTTAAGTATCACTCGGATGTTCTGGCAAGATCTCAAGGATAATGCGTAGGACTCTTTGTTACAACTTGTGAGGTTTATGGTGTTCAACAAGAATATTTTGTCATTGTGTCCTTATGAGATATATAATTTGATCTCTTCTGGATCTAGACTCGATTTGTGCACTTTGGTTTTAGTAATCGGAGGCTGGAGTAGACTGCCACCTATTCAATATCAACAATCTCGGAGTAAGATGTCAACAGATAACGTGTGTATCTCTGTGACAAATGAGACAAGTTTCTTTTGAGAGAAACCCGAATGGCTGGGAAGGGTTGTGCATTGCATCACTGGGTCTATGATATCGTCTTCAATATCAACAATCATCTTTGTGATTTTGATAGATTATGTATTAACCCGGTTTCTGCCTAAGTTGTGTGGAGGGCTGCTTTGTTTTTACCCTTTATCCATACATTTCTTTTTAATTCTTCAACCCCTTCAATGCTTAGCAAGACGTCATTACTAACACCTTGTTGTGATTGTTCCAGTGCTAGCTCAATCTTATTCGGCATTTTCCCTTATACTCATTCATCTCCAATCATACCTAAGGACTACTATTTCTAACTATGGATTGTCCTTGGGTAGATCCCTCCGGTTCTGGTTGGATCGTAGGACTTATTCCTAACCTAACCACCTTATGACTTCAGAATCGTCATGAAATTAATAGGTTGTTGGGTATAGAGATCGAACCATAAAACCATTTTCTAACATTGTTATTTTCAAATACCCTCCCTACACATGTGCTCCGAGATTCAAAATTGTTTAGCACATGAAGGAAAGAGTTGCACTTAGCGTGTTAAAGATCACATTCTTCTATATCATATTTTAATCACATTTTCTCCCCTTATTTTAAATAATAAAACACTTAGTATTTGAAATACTTATTATTTGAAATACCAATTGATTAAAATTTGACATGAAAAATTCCATGGGGAGAAAAATTATACTACGATATTGCATGAATTCATTTTTCGGATAGCTCCCCTTTAATAGTATATGTGGGATACCAATATTTATTAAAACTTGACATTGGAATGAAAAATTGATATGACACCACAAAATGTTGAAGACGGAGTGAGATGCCTTAGTGAACAATGTATATTATTAATTGACATTAAGTTTCCACATTTTAATTTCACAAGATGTGTTTGGATACATAAAATTGACATTTATGAGATGTACCCAACACATTAAAAAGGCTTTGTATTGAAAAGCTTCCCCTAAAAAATTGATTCACATAAAATGACATTCTACGTACTACAATTCTTTGAAATTTATTCGAGGAAGAGAGTGTTGAACATAGAATTTTAACAAATACCACTTTTTATGGAAAAATACCACAAATTATATTGTAGATAATTTGACATTGAAAGTTCTTTTTGAAAAATTGTGTTCAACGATTTTAAAACACATGATAGAAGACTTCTCTTCTATTTTTAGAGTAAGCGCACTGAAGCGTACACTTCCCTATTACATTCGGGTCCGAGTTATGCACTGAAATGTACATAAGTCATTATGAGAAAATTTAGAAATGACATGTTTTGAAAGCATTTGAAACTCTTGCTCGAACTTCATTTACACGCCCGTGTCGATGTTAATCAACATTTCTAGGTACGTAAATGTTATCGATTCCAAGAGACATGTCGAGAAGATTCTTTTTGGTATTTTTGAAATTTTCTGATTTTATATTTTGTTTTTCTAGATTTTATATTTTTGTATTTTCTTTTTGTTGGTTTTATATTTTTGTATTTTCTTTTTCAAAAATATTTATAAATCAAAATAAAGAGAAAAATAAAAATATTTACAAGTCGAAGTTTCCATCAGCAGTGACAGATGTTGCTAGAGTTGAAGTAGATGAAGTTGAATCTGGTTGTTGTTGACGTTTATCGGATGCATCAGCAGTAGTAACAGCGGAAGACTTTGAAACAACTTGATTTTCTCCATTGAAATATTCGTCGAACAAAGGACCGAATAGCAAATCCAGCTCATTTGACGTTGTTACTGTCTCAGCTGCTTGATGAACTTCTGTTGACATTGTGGTGCGAGGCTTGAACCGTTTTGTACAAACGTCGTTTAAAAGTCAACTAACTGGTATTTAGTTCCGACAAAGAATAATTCAACAATACCCTTTTTAACCTGTTCCTTTATGAAGTAATATCTGACATCGATGTGCTTGGTATGGGAATGCTGGACTGGATTGCACTAGATGGCTATGGCTGCCTTTGAGTCACAATACATAGGTATTTTTTTAAAGTGGAAGCCATAATCTATGAGCTGAGTTCTCAGCTATAAAACTTGAGCGCAACACGCAGATAAAGACACATACTCGGCTTCTGCTAAAGACATTGAAGTGCAGTCCTGTTTCTTTGACGACCAGCTGACTAACTTGTCACCACCTAGAAATTGTATGCCACCAGATGTGCTCTTACGTGAATCGAGACAACCCGCGTGATCCGAATCTGAAAAAGCAGTTAGTTCGAAACCGGTGTCCTTCGGATACCAAAGTCCCATGTTAATGGAATCTTTAAGGTACCGAAAGATCCGCTTAACCGCAGTGAGATGTTTCTCAGTCGGTTTCGCTTGATAACGAGCACAATAACATGTTGCATGTACAATATCTGGTCTACTTGCTGTTAGGTACATGAGTGCTCCGACCATACTACGATATTTCGTTTGGTCGACCGGAGTACCACTCAAGTCAGCATCTAGGTGTTTCGTAGCCATTGGAGTACCAATGCTATCACATGAGGTCATACCATGCTTTTTAAGTATCTCTTGAGCATACTTAGCTTGGTTTATAAAGATACCACGAGGGGATTGGTGGATCTGAATTCCTAAAAAGAATTTCAGCTCCCCCATCATAGACATATCAAACTTGCTGTGCATTAGTTTTTCAAATCATTTTGAAAGTTTTGGGTTCGTAGAACCAAAAATAATGTCATCAACGTAAATTTGCACAAGCAATATGTCTTCCCCATGTTTAGTTATGAACAGAGTTGGATCAATAGAACCTTTTGAGAATCCTTTGGATACCAGGAAGTTGGAGAGTTCATCATACCACGCTCTTGGTGCTTGTTTGAGACCATATAATGCTTTCTTGAGACGGTAAACTTGGTCAGGATGATATGGGTCAACAAATCCATCTGGCTGGTTTACGTACACTTCTTCCTTCAGAGGACCGTAAAGGAATGCTTTCTTGATGTCCATCTGGTATACGGTAAATGATTTGTGTGCAGCGTACCCAATGAACAACTAGACAGCCTCCAACTGGTGCAAATGACTCTTCGAAATTAATTCCTTCCTTTTGAGCATATCCCTTAGCTACAAGACGAGATTTGTTGCGAATAACAATATTTTCCTTATCACGTTTGTTTTTCCAGAGCTACTTTAAGTTAATGATATTTTTGCAAAGTGGTATGTCGACTAATTCCCATACATCTAATCGATGAAACTGGTGAAGTTCTTCCTGCATTGATTGAATCCATGCATAATCAGCCATGGCTTCTTTGATGTTCTTCAGTTCGGTTTGACTCACGATGAGTGCGAACATACACATCTCGCCATCTGTTTCTAGCTGACGTCTTGTTCTAATTGATTGTGAAAGATTTCCAATGACTTATTATAACGAGTGATCTTTTGTCCAACGTTGTCCAGAAGGATGGTGTTGATAGAATGTATACATGTTTCACGAATCAACATGACGAGATGATGTCTCCCCTCATTCTTGTACCGGTGTACTAAAGATGTTGATAAATTCATCGTCGTCAACTTGTGCATATTCGGTATTAGTTTCTGCTTGAATAATGTTCTCAGGGGCAGTGACAATTAGTACTTGAGTTGGTGCTTAATTTGTAGTTTGAGGTGTTGTATGAATGTTTAATGGAGTTTCAGCTGCAACGGTTGCTGTAGAAGAGTGAGTTGCGTTTTGATGTTGACGTTTATCAGGAGCATCAGCAGCATGTACATCGGAAGACTTTGGCACAACTGGAGTAGATCCATTGAGTAATTCATTAAACATCAGACTATATAGCAATTCCAGCTCATTTGACGTTGTTACTATCTCAGCTACTTGAGGAACATTTTCTTGACTTTGGGGATCGGAACTTAAACTTTCTTGTTCAAGTACCGTAGTCGAACATTGTGGAACGGGGTCAGAACTGACGTGATCTGACACCATCTGAGGCAATTTGTCTAAGTTAACATGAATTGTTTTAACTATCACTCTTGTTCTCTTGTTAAATACCCTGTAAGCTCTTAACTGAGTAGAATACCCTACAAAAATACATGCATCACCTTTTTCTTTCATTTTATCAAGATTTTCACCATCTCTGACGATGTAGCAAAGAGAGCCAAAAATGTGAAAGAACTTAACAGATGGTTTTCGGCCGTTAACGATGTGGTAAGGTGTTTTCTCATGTCGAGGAATTACAAGTGAACGGTTCTGAGTAAAACATGATGTTGCAATTGCTTCAACAAGAGTACGGTTCCGTCTTTCGACAATGTTGTTTTGTTCAGGTGTTCGAGCAGTTGACATTTGGTGTTCTATCCCTTCTTGAGCAAAGTATGCATGAAGAGATTTGTTCAAAAATTCAGTGCCTTTGTTAGTTCGTACGGTTCTTACTTAAGCATGAAGTCCTCTTTAAACAAGTCTGAGGACATTAATAAGAACATTAAGAGTTTCGTCTTTAGACCTCAAGAAGTGAGTCTAAGTGTATCTAGAGTAGTCATCAACAATTACAAGAACATATTTCTTTCCATTAATACTTTCTACCCGCATAGGACCACATAAGTCCATGTGTATAAGTTGTAACCGTCTTTTAAAACTCAGGGTAGTCTTTGTGTAAAAAGACTTTCTTTTAGCTCTCCCTAACTCAGAAGAAGAACAAAGATGATCTTTGACTAATTTTAATTTTGGAAGGCCAGTGACAATATTATTCTTCGATAGCAAGTTGATGGTGTCGAAGTTTAGATGTGAGAGACGACGATGCCATAACCATGCTTGAGACGATGTTCCTTTAGCCATTAAGCAAATTAGATTGGGAGAAGTTGCGTCTTGAAGAGTGATTGAGTACAAATCTATGCCACGAGAACCTGTGAGAAGATCATTTCCCTTCAAATCACGGATGTAACATGTAGACTTCCGAAAAAGCAACTTCCAAAAATCCCGCATCATAAAATTGGACCGACGGAGAATAATTGTGATTTTAGACCTTCGGAGGTAATAAACCGTATGAACAGTAATAGTTCCTTGAACCAGTTCTCCATAACCAAAAGAATCAGTGCATTTGTATCATTTTCCAATTCACCGTCTGCCTTAGTAAAATTCTCCACAAAATTAGTTAGAAGTTTGAGGTTTCCGGTCATGTGCTTTGAGCACAGAGTGACGGTTGAATAGAGTTATGTCTACGAGCAGCAAAAAGAATTAGAAGCAATGGAATATTGGATAGAGTGGAACACCTAGGTGTCATTTGTGTTCTGAAATATAAGCAATTTCTAGTTTATTTTCCTAGAGGACATACTGCATTTAGGTTGGAACGTTTTCCTATTGTGCTGTTTAGGTTTCAGTTTTTATCAAGGTAGTGTAAACTTTAGGGCACTCACCTAACTTCATGTCTTACTAACTTGCTCATATAGCTTCCTAGTTGTGTGTCTAGGTTTCTTGACAGTGGAGTCTGTTGCAACTGTTTTCTTATGGGATGTTGCAACAGATTGGTTCACATTATGCTTGGGTTCTCTAGTACTAATAGGCACAACAATTGGTCTGACTAGTCTAGAAATTACCGCCCATTGATATTAATGTTAGAACACTCAAATCATGATTGTCATTCAGCACACATTTCCACAAGTAACACATACAAAGTTAACATTCGAGGTCTTAGCATTCAAACTGTCATTACACGCAGTTACAAATGTTCTATTATTTGAAAACTTAAAATTCCTATGGTGGTCTTCTACTTCTTGCTTCTTCCCTTGACTAATGTTAGGCATGACTCTATCTCCCATTCGATTGCTCTTAAGCTGTGGTCTGCTAACGCTAGTATTAGGAATTACTCCTGTAGAAAAGGACAAGCATTTGTTAGTTTTCCTAATATCTTGAGGCAACTGTGGTGTTCTAGTTTGATTGGGACCAGTGTGAACTTTATACATTCCTGGAGCAATCACATTTGTGTTCTTTAAGATTGACTTAATGTTCTGAGGCAAAATCTGTGCATTGACTGGTTTCGAAAAATCATTTGACACATTATTTTTGGTAACTGACTTTGACTTTGAGAAATCTTTCTTTTCAAGAGAATCTGAAAAAATAGCCGGTTTCCCTAAAACTGATTGTCTTTGACTTTTAAAAGCATTCGGTTGTCGAATAACTGATGATTTTTCAAAATTAGTTTCCACAGATTTTCCTTTCATCTTTTCAATGAGTTTCTTTAACTCACTTATTGCAATTCCTTTGTCTTGTAATTGAGCTTTCAAGTCTTGAATTTCAAAGTATTGTTCACGTTCTTTCAGAAATTCCTTTGACTGATTTTCTTTGAAAGATTTGTCATTTTTTATCTTTTCTTTGCACTGTTGTAAATCAAGTTCAAGATTAATCGCATGTTTCTGAAGTGCTTCAAAACTTTTTGACATTGTTCTACTTTTTGAAAGCTCTTTTTCAAGATGTTCACATTTTTCTAAAGTTTCCAAATAATCACATTGCAAATTAGTAACTTCATCCAGATCAGTGTACACACCAAGTATTGCATTCATGTGATCAGCATAGTAATATTCCCTTGAAAGTCGGTCGATTTCATTCAAAAACTGTGTTTTTTGAGTTTCCAGTTGAGATTTGAGAGTGTCTACTTCATGTTCAAGAGAATTAAAGTATCTCAAATCAGCAACCATTTCCTCGTTCAAACACAAGTGAAATTTTTCTAAGTCCGCATTGATTCTTCTAATTTGGGGGCAAAAATTTCCTTCGATTGTGTTTTGAATGAATGGATCTATGTTACCAAAATATGTTCTTTTAGCAATTGTTTGTTTGCAACGTTCTACTCCATCAAAAATCGTGTCAACACTCTTTTTAATCTTGAAAAATTCTTTAGAGATTTTACACTTTTGATCCCAAGGAATGGATTCATCTATTCGTTTTTATAACAAAGTTCTTTGTTTACGAAAAGATTATGTGGAAATTTCATTATTAGAAGATGTATGATCCGTCTCTGAACACACTATATATAATATAATATATAAGTATATAAGGATTAGACAATTATAGTATAGTAAGTATTTTCCGTCGAGTTCGAGAAACAAACTTTTAACCAAAGTTGTCTCAAAAACCTTCCGGGTTGTTTTCCCTCGACGAAGCGTAAATTGAAAATCGGTTAAGTTCGTGATCGCGCGTTTTGAATGGTTTTAAAGAATTTTTGAATTGGTTTTCTAAGTCCTACTAAATAAAAATAACAAGTTAATAAATGCACAAAAACAAGTAAGCAAGTAACGATTATGAAAGCATAAAGACGTTAACGGGAAATAAAGAAAACGCGACAATTAAGACTCAGATTATCAAAAATTAAACCTAAAAAGATTTTTCTAATCCTAGTTTACTAACGACTAAGTAAAAGCTAAGGAAATCCTAAAACGAGAACACTTAAAGTTGAAAAATGAAGAAAACAAGAGCGGGAATTAAATCCCGTTCTTTAAAAAGTGAAATTCTAAATTTTTAACCCTACGGAAGTAAATTTAAATCCTAAGCCTAAAATATGATAAAAGAAAATTTTATAAAAAAGAATTTTATTTTTTTGATTATTTTTCTATTTTTTATGAACTTTTAAAGTTTTTAACAAAAATAAATGATTAAAAATACCAAACTATGAACTAAAATTCTAAGAAAATTACTAAAAATAGATTAAGCTACAAGGAATGCAGGAAAAATACTAACTAGGAGAATGCTTAAATGAATAAGCCCAGAAAAAGCTATTAAGCACTCGAAGTGCTTATTTATAAATGAGCTCAAAAAGGTGTTAAAAGAATTTTAGTTGCACCCTTGGACGTAAAAGTCCCAAGGGCGCAGTGGTGAGTGTGTGGTGTGTTGTGTCATTATAAAAGGTTGAGTGGGTGAGGTCAGGGGTTCGAGCCTTGCCCCCTGACTTCCCTACTCCCTTTTTTTTTGTAAAAACTTTAAAAAGCAAAGTTGTAAAATGGCTGAGAACTAAAAACTTTTGTGAAAACAACTTTTTTGAAAATCACTAAATAAGCTAGAAAATAGCTTATTGAACAGACAAAAACACTTAAACTTTTTAAAAACATTTTCTCAAAGTCTCAAATGCACTAATAAGCTAAAATAAGTTCTAACCAAATCAAATAAGCTATAACTATCCTAAAACTACCCTAATAAGCTACTTGAACTAAACTTAAGCAAAAATGATAAGCCATAAGCTATAAATTCCAATTAAGCACAAGACAGATTGCAAAAATGGACAATTAGGCACTTTTGAGCTTATTTTTAAGCACTCAAACATAACATTATGACTATAAGACTTATAATTCCTTAAAGCTTGGATAAAACACTACTTAAAACAACAATCAAAAACTATTTTGAAAATTAATTAAGCAAAGAAAATGCCATATTAAAAAGCTACTTATGCTGATTTACCTATATTTTTGATTTTTTTGAAAGAAGACTTAATAAGCTAAATACTGACCCTATTAAGCAATAGATAACTAAATATCAACCTAATAAGCTAGTTTAAACAAAAATTAAGCTAGAAAACTAAAGCTATAAGCTAAAAATCACAAATAAGCTTTTTGTCAGAAAACTGTTAACCAAACAGTCCATAAGGGCAACTTTGAGCTTATTTTTCAATAAGTTAAAGGATCCTTATGGACTTTTGGCTTACAACAGCTTAATCCTTGACCTATTAGCTACTTAAAACAACTTTTGAAAAGTATTTTGAAAATTAAATAAGCAATGAAAAAGCTAACTATTATATTTTTTAATTTTTCAAATCTTAATAAAAATGACAAAGTGCTGATTTTAAAGCTAAAAACAGATAGTTAAATAAGCTAGATTTTGAAAAATAAGTTCAAACAGATTGAAAGTGAATTAAAAACTTCTTGTATACTGAAGATTAAGACCTAATAACTACTATAACCCTTTGATAATTGAACTAGAAATTGGCTACTTGTCTATAATCCTATCTGATGCAGTTTGCACACAAATGACCCAAATCCAAATTTAACAAGTGCAGGCTTAAGGCTTGGATTCTACTACTTTTAAAATACTTAACTAAGAGTCAAAAGAGCAATAACAACAACTAAAATTAACTTTGAGCTTGAAATACCTAAGAGACAAAACAGATTCTAACTATTGCTTAACAACTACTAACTTACTTTGATTAAAACTGATTACAACTAACACAGACCTTAAAACTTGGATTCATAAACTCAGAAATGAAGTTTAAAGTTGTTTTAAAAGACCAAAAGGCTATGGACAGCACTAACTTAAGTTAGTACTGCCACAAGCCAAACACCCCTTTAAACACTTTATTCCCATTTTTAGCTTATGAATTTGAAAGTTAAGGTACAAAATGCAATTACCAAATATTATTAAGCTTTTATTAGACCTAAAGAACAGATTTAAGCAGCTAAATAAGCAGAACTAATAAGATACTAATCTATGCTACTTATTTTTTTGGGTTTTTCACAGTTTAAAGACAAATGATAAACAATTTATGAAATATGCTAACAAATGAACTCAAATAACATTTAACCACTAAGATAAGCAAGTTTAAGCTAAGATTAACAAAAATAAGCTACAAACAAACTTATTAAGCTCAAATGCAGATTATAACTAGAATGTAAATTGACAAAATAGAAAATAAAGAAATGTAAAAGGAAAAGTACATCCACCTCAGCTAAACAGAGGTGAATGCTCACTTGAGCTTAATCTACAAGCTCCAGCTTATCTTAGGATAAGCTGGTGTGGTCTTGGAAGCCCATCTAGTTCTGGCTTCCCTTCCATTAAATGCTTTGGTAAATTTAGGAGTGGTTTTGAATGACAATAAGCTCATTTAAGCTTTAAGAGCTTAAATGAGTATCTAACTAGCTTGAGTAGTGAATTAGACAGCTTATTTAGATCTTGTTGAGATTTATCAAACCATATTGCATTTTAAGTAAAATAGATTGAATCACAAGATTATTAAAAGTAAACTGCAAATTTTATTACTAAAAATGAATTACAAAGCTTTTAAATGAAAATTACAAGGACTTAATAAGCTAAAAATTACAATAAGCTAAAAGTTACTTCTACACTGCTCCTATACCTAATTCCTACTCCTAGATATCTCCTGTGAGTGAGTGAAGCTTCTTATTTATATCCATAGGGAGAAGGATCTAGACTCATACACGCTCCCTTTGATCTTGACCTTTAATTCCTTCTAATCATTGCTTGCTGATTTATGGCCGTTAGAAGAGAATGTGAGCACACGGATTGCCACGCTGGCAATCCTATTTGTTTGGAGGCCTGTGCTTCTTTTACATTGTTTTTAGTGTAAAATTCCCCTTTTTGGTGTGTTAGTTTGAATCCGTGTGTCATTCCCTTGAGTAAAATTGACTGAATTTGGTGTACGAGTGTGCAGGGTAAAAGGAAAGGAAGGAGACGGTGAACAGTGTTTTCATCCGCCCCTTTTTCTTTTCTTATTTTGTTCACTTGGGCTTATAAGGGTTTTAGGCTGGTGTTTATCTTGGGCTCGGTTAAATGGTTTAAACAAAAAAGGTTTGAGTTTATATTTGACACTTAACGACCGTTAGACTTTTAAATAAAAGGACTAACGGTGTTATACATTTAAGGACTTTTTGTGAATTTGATTTAACTATAAGGGTTGTTTTGGTATTTTAACGGTTTTGTCCTTTCGTGAGTTGACCAAGGTTTGACCATTGCTGACTTTTTATTGACCATTGTTGATAGAAAACTTCCGGCTCTTGTGCACTCGATCCGTCTCGTGTTTGTTTTTGCCCGGTTTTGGCTGTTTTCTTATGATTTTTGCAATATCCGTACCTACACATTCACAAAAGACAAAATACACATATACAAGTACATTTATGCACATTTTCATCTTTTTAGGGTTTGTTTTGATATAAAATGGATATGTGATTTCTCACATATCAATGTATGACTCATCTTTGACATTTTTGGAAAATACTGTTATTCAGGCGACTTTTCCCGTTGTGGAACGAACAAATCATAAAGATTATTCAACTCGTCATAATCAAAAGGTCTGATTAAATCGCTTAATTTTGATCGACTTTCTTTGTCAAGACGAATTGTTTCGTCAGATTCAGGGGCTAACATTAAAGCAAGATTATCATTATAACAACCTATATCATACAGACGAGGATTCGCTCTTTGAGCTTTCTTGAGGAACTCAGGTTTTGCAAAACTCGTTTTACAATTACGATTAAGCATATTCATTGTTTGAACAGATTGACCAGTTTTATATGCAATATCATCCAAAACCTTGACTTTGTTTTCTAAATCAATGACCTTATCAAGTTCTTTATCTTCACGAGTTTTGTAAAGCTTAATCTGAGCCTCTTTTTCTTGTGACATTATGGAAATGGTTTCTTAATGTGCAAAAAGCTCCTTTTTCATATCCAAAATCGTTTGATTTAAATCATTTATCTTTCGAGTATATTCATTAAATGACTTTTCAGATTACATTTTGTATGACATTAAATCCCCTTTAGCTTTTGCATAATCAATTGCCACCTTTGACGCATAATTTACATCATGATATCTATTAAGTTTAGCTTGGAACTTCTTAAGGTCTTTGAACATCAACTGATTAGTCTTAGACAGTTCATTGTTTGCTTCTTTGAAATGGTTATTTAATGATTCTAAACTTTTATTTTTAGTTTTGAAATCCTCAATTTTACCTTTCAATTTATCAACTAAGGCCTTGTTTGATGTTTCCAAAAATTTATTACGGTTTTTGCTGTCATCAATTTCACATTTTAGTTTCTCAATTAAAGAAGCAAGCAAATCACGTTCTTGATCAAGTTCACCAGTGTCATCCTGGTCATCCTAATCTCTATTATAACATATATCCAATGAATCAATAATGATATTGGTGTCACCTTGGTCCTCCAGATATATGTCATTAACAGATTCAGGTTGCTCAAGATGTTCATTTTCAATGGCAAACACATTATAGTTGTCAGTATTGTTTTGTACCTTATGCAATGGTTCAACATCAAAGATGGGTCCAGAATTGTCAACTGGATCTGAAGTAACCTCTTGAATTTATGCCATGTACATATAATGTGCTTCCAATTCCTGATTGTCAGACTCATCATCAGTGTCATCCTTCCAATCAGCTTGCTCTGCATTTAACTGAACCCCAACTTCCTCTTGCTTACACAATAAAATATTTTCCTTGTGATAAGCTGCATCCTTTACTCGTTTCGGTTTCTGACATTCCCTTGATACATGCCCATATTCCTTGCAGTTATAACACTGAATCCTAGACTTTTTCACAACCTGAGTACCTACATTTTCCCTAGCCCCAGCAACATTAACTACCCTCTGATTATCATACCTAGTTCCTCTGTTTATCCTTGGAGAATTGTCTTGATTAGCTCTACCGGTGTTTGATGATGTTCAAAGGTTGTTGTTGGTAGGTTTGTAGATTTTCTTGAACGAGAGAGAAATTAAAGCCATGAGTTTGTCAATCTCCTTTTCCTTTGACATTTCATCATCTTCAGTAACTGTGATATGTTCTTGATCATAAATAGGAGCAGAAGAGTTGACAATTGCTTTTTCTCTGTTTCTGGTAGATTCTTATGATCTAGAGGAGGAATATTGATTGTTGTGAGTAGGATGGTTTTGAGGATGGTAAACTGGTTGTTGTTAAGCAACAAGTGCAAGTGGATTAGCAGTACGTGCTAGTCTTTCAGCTCTTATCTCGTTGACTTCATTCCGGTGTTGCTTCAGGATGTCATAAAGTTTGTGATAGGAGACAGTCTTGAGCTCTTAACTCTATTTAACAAGTGTCACAAACCTTTGTCATTCTGGTTGTAGTTAAAGTAAAAACTGGACATTCACTTGATGATTAGTAACATCACATTGATTTCTGACTAGCTCATTCATCATCTTATAAAACCTTGAGTAATACGATTCAAGTGATTCACCATCCCGTGATGTGAGTTTTCCAAACTCCCAATACAAATTGGTTTCAAGATCTTAAACATTGATTGTTTCACCTTATTTCAATCTTTCAATGGCTTTCCACATTTTCACATGCATTAGGACAAGCATCAACAGTGAGTAGAATATCGTTATCTATCCCTGTGAGAATGATCTGAACGGCTTCAGCTTCGGCATTCAGTTGATCTCGTATGTCTTGTGAAACATTCTTATAGTTCTCCATATACCCTTCTATAGTTTGTTTCAGAACTACCTTCAACACTGAACGTCTTCTTATTCCTTTTGAACTTGTATGGTAGAATTCTGGAGACAAGTAGTGATGAGTTTCATGATTAGTTATTTGGTGTCGATGGTCTCTCTGATTCTGAATTCTACTGAACGAAATACAGTGTGCTAACATTTGTGAACCGTTCCCTTTTACCGACCAGTTTTCCATGATAGCATTGTGAAGTGCATTCGATGTTTGAGTTTGCAAATTGGTATTTGACATTTTGATGTTTGTTATGAAGGATTACGGATCTTAAGGAGATAAAGTTATGTTGTGATGACGTTTAAGTTCAAATTCGGTTTCAGATTACTTTTAAACAGTCGGTTTAACAAATTCGATAACAAATTCGGCAAGTGTTGATCGATATCGGATAGAGGTAACACTCGGAACTTTGTCGGACAAATCTAAGTTCAAACTCGACCAAACTTCTCGGATAAAAACTTTCTCGACACAATATCTCGTACAAAGCGATTTCGTGAATTCTTTAAATCGACAATCAATCTCCGGAAAGAGACTTAAGACAATTCGTAAATCAATGAAAAATACAAACGAAAATTATCTAACAAATTTCCTATTACAAAATTCGATAGTACATCTCCTAACACAAAACTTGATGAAACCGAGAATTTATGTAGCTTATACAATTTTGTATGCTAACTTTCGAGAATGAAATGAAATCCTAATACATACCTTTTGATAAAACAAAAAACGTGTGCACTATTCCACAAATTCTATGAAAGTGCTACAATTTCGAAATAGAAACAAATAATACAAAAAAATTAGGCCTTTGCTAAGAATCGATCTCGGGACCCCTTTGGCTAGTATCACGAGCTACACAAACAGAACCAACTGAGCTAGACATGATTTTGTGTTATTTCTTCCCAAACTCGGTGTAAGACACATTCGGAATAGCCAACACTTACAAATTCTATATATTAAAAAAAATAACACATAAAGTGTCACTCAGGGGAATCGAACCTGTGACCTTTCGAATCGAATATTAACACAACCACACACACCAACTGAGCTAGGACTCTTTTTGTTTTATACTTTTCCAAATTCAGTATATGTAGTATTTTCGATGTACTAGCTTTTGTAAATGACAAATTCAGTTTGTACTTTTTTTCGATATAGTTTTTTTTTCAAACTCGATATATATTATTTTTTTCTCGGTAATCTTATATCAAATTCGGAACAGGTTTTTCTAATAAAAAACTAACCGAAAATTTTAAAAACAACAAAAATGAAAATTTTAATACTCCTAAACTTTAAACAAGATAAAACCTTGAGTAGTTAGGAAGATCAAAACTCACTTTTGTAAGTTTTATAGAATTTTCGAACAAAGAAAAGAAGAAAAAAATAAAATAAAAAACACGAACACAACTCAAAATCCTCATTGGCTCTTGATACCACTTGTTATCCCAATACTTACCTCATAATCACTTATCAATAAGCAATACCAAATAAGCTTTAAGCTAGAAAAGAGATAAAGAAAATGGAAGATTTATTAGAGAGAGAAAGTGAGGTGGGAGGTTACACACACATGAAATGTGAGAAAATGGCAACCAACACCCTCTCCATGTGTGGAGAGGGTCCTATTTATACCCTTGAGCCATAAGTGGCATGTGGGCTTTCTTACTTGGGTCGGGCTTGGCTTATCTTGGGCTTTGAGCCCGAAACATGGACAATATTAGATTACAATCCAAGCCTATTTAACCCGACTAGCCTATTAATTAACAAGACTAATTTTGACTAATAAGACCGATAACATTCTTGTTCATCTTAATAAAATTAAGGCTAACACCCTTCTTATAAGCAAACTTATCGAATTCATCATAAAGCTTACACTCTCTTTTCTATTTTGTCAATGAAGTTCCTTGCATGAGAAGTTGAATTCTTTCCCAAAGTTCCTTGGCGATTCGATGATTGCTAACAAGTGCATAGACCTCAGGTGGTAATCCTTGGAGAATGATATTTGTTGCTTTGACATCACAATCAGCTTGAATTGCTTCCGTGGCGGATAGCTCAAAATATTTCTTTGGTCTTGTCACTCCATTCTCCTCAATCGTAAGCCATATGAGTGGACCATTTTCAACGGATTCAAGTATCATTCGTCCATGTTGTCTATTCATCATGTATAGCTCCATTATGATTTTCCAAGAATCATACATATCTTTTTCCAACATATGTGGACGATTGTCAGCACCCGAAAGAATCGCTTTGTCAGCAAGAGTCGTCATTGAGAAATTTATATGTTGAAAGATTACTGTTTGATCGAGCGGTGATAGAAAGTAATTGTGTTTGTGGGTGTTGTCTTTTGTGTGTATTAGGTCTTGAAACTACATGGGATTTTACAATTCTTGACAAAACCGAGAAAACAATTGAGTGTTTCACAGGATTTTACAAGCCAAAGAAATAAACCGTATAATTTTGATTAAGCAATTTGAGTTTTAAGTTTATGTTGCAAATTCGGTTAATTAAGCAAATTGCGAATTTGGGTGTTACTAAGAAATTGCAAATTCAGGTACTTCTAAGTAATTGCGAATTCGGGTGCTACTAAGAAATTGTGAATTCGGATGTTACTAAGAAATTGCAAATTCAGGTACTTCTAAGTAATTGCGAATTTGGGTGCTACTAAGAAATTGCGAATTCGGGTGCTACTAGGAAATTGCGAATTCGGGTGCTACTAGGAAATTGCAAATTCGGGTGCTACTAGGAAATTGCAAATTCGGGTGCGACTAGGAAATTGCAAATTCAGGTACTTATGAAGAATTACGAATTCGGATTCAACACAAAATTGCCAATTCGGATGGAACTAGAAACCTGCTAATTCGGGTACCACTGGAGTTGCTAATTCGGGTATCACTGGAGTTGCTAATTCGGGTATAACACAGAATTGCCAATTCGGGTAACACTGGATTTGCGAATTCGGGTACAACAAAAAATTGCAAATTCGTGTAACACACGGACGAAACCCAAAATCTTTAAAACACAAAAGACACATTTTTGATTGTTTTTCCCAAAATTTCTTGTACAACTAGTATTCTAAAACCTATAGGTACCTTAAAAATGACAACTTTTTGGTTTTTCAAAATTAAGATTTGTACTTTATAAGGTTTTTTGAAAACAAAAGATGAACAAAAATGAGTTTTTCTTTGATCCAAAGCAAATACACCTATATCCAAAGATACTAGATCAAATTTACCTAGGTAAATGACCTTTTAGTGTACAAGTGAGCTTCGAATGCAAGAGAAAAGAAGAAAAAGACGTACGGATGGAAAAGTTTAAACGAACCAAAGTAAACAAACACAAAAACTAAACAAATCACTCCATGGCTCTTGATACCAATTGTAGAATACAAGTAATCTCTTAATATTCAAGTAAGAACTAGAGAGAGAAAGTGTAGAAGGAAGGATGTATTTTAGTGAGAGAAACAAAAGAACATGAAATGCATTAAGGTGAAAATGAGAATACAACCAACCAATCAACACCTTCTCCAAGGCATGGAAAGGGTATTTATACTCCAAGTATGGCCGGCCATGGGCCTTGTAAGGCTTTCCTTGGGCCTTTGGGCTATATTAGCTTATAAACAAAACATTGACTAACTACGGGCTTTGACTAGCTAATATTGGAAGTGATCGATACTTTTGTGTTTCTAACAAATACGGCGTATTCATGCACATGATACGCCGTATTCACAAAACTTACTCGTATTTAGTTTGTTTAGTATTAGTTTAAATTAACCGTAGGTAGAAAAATAGGAATGCATTACAAATCTGGAAGATCTTGAAGTGTTGGAGTCTTGAAACTTAAAGACGGCTGTTCAACACGAAATCTTGCTCAATTAAACTCAACATGGGGAATCTGCCGAGCAAATATCATGGGAGTTTCTCATTCTAATTCTTTTTAATTCCCGTATTTAATGTTTTATCTATACAACGAGGACGTTGTATAATTAAAGTGAGGGGGGATGGAATTAGAATGTTTACTTGTCCTAATTTTCACACTAAAATGCTTAAATTAAGCTCAAATTTAAATTTTTTTTAAACATACTTTTGTGAAATTACATGTTACATAACCGCACACAATAACCTTTGATAGATATTGTGAGGATTTAACCTTATCCATTTCTAAATATTTACCCAAATTCCATAAAATATGAGTGTGCCGGTGATGTAGTAGACTTTAGAACTTGGCTTGGTATATCTATTCGAGACCGTAGTGATAAGTACTATGGATTTAGATGGAGTAACTTGTTTAAATTGGTAAATTTTAGGATTACACCCAAATCGCCTTTACATGTTGCTTATTAACTAACTACACTAGTTAGTTAACCCCCATATAAACCCTTTGTTTACTTTCACTTTAAGAGTAAGATACCCCTAGAACAACTCATAGATCCAATCCTTTAGGAACTACACCAATTATTTGTTTCGTTACATCTTTACACCTTAACCTACCCTGTTAGATTAAGTTTATTTTACAGTTGCTAGTTGCTTAATGTGTAAAGTTTGTATTTCTCAAGATTTGTGTCTATTTTGGTACGGTTGGAAGAAATTTGCACATTGCAAATGGGAATGTATATTATAGTCAAAACTCATGTATTTTTACTACCATCACAATTAATGGTACGTCCGAAGAATGAAGGAATTAATGAAGGAATTATCCAGAATTATTATGATCGTGAAGATGGTGAAACTACACCAAGTTTCGTAGTATAGTGTTTGAATTTTTTTTTAGAAAAAATAGCAACAAAAAAGAAAAGAAAAGTTTGAAGATAGTCGTTTCGCAACTACCAAAGGAATTACACGAAGGATCGATTATTCGTTGATACGAATCGACGATATAAAGTATTGTATAAAGTGGAAGATATCACCACTTGCCTTGTAAAGTATGTAAAATATGGGATGATTGGGAAGTTGACCGTTATGGGAACGCCAACTTAGGTTGTTGTTTTTGATCTATGATCAAGACATTGTAAATAGTTGTGTATTTATCATGGTAACGGTCGGGAAAAAGTGTCCAGCAACCAGTATTTTAGACTTAATCTATTTGTTTCGTAATTTTTATTTAACAACAATTTAATTCGCTTTCCTAATCATTAACCATGGGTTTTACGCAAATGAGGATGTGATCGAGCGTGCATGTCTATTCTGTCGTTACGGCCATGTATGCATGTCTCAACTGCCTTGTTGGTTTATTACTATTGGTGAAAGTTAGAAGATCCATACCCTATATTACTCTACTTTTCCTACTCTTTAGCTTATTCGAGGTGGGAGTGAGCAGTCACATGTGTCTATCCAGTCGTTACAGATGTGTATGTGTGGTCTTTGTCGCCCTCCTGGAATATTGGTATCGATAAAGATTAGTTAGAGTAATCAACCCTAAGCCTTCTCATACAAACCTATATTTACCTTTATAAACTTGTTACTCCTTAGCTTTAGCGGTGAAAATGTGTATCCTTGCCAAGCTTATGATAGAATACTCGTCACGACCAAGTAATTGAGCGAATTAGTTACATGTTACCACATAGATTAGTTGAGTGATTTGAGTTTTTTCATCTTTCTATTTTGTGAGGTATTTGGTTGTGTACTTGTAATAGATCAAATAAATGCTTTAACGGAAAATATCCTTAGGGATACATTTTTTATAAATTTCTAAAGGCTACTTGAGGACAAGTAGGATTCAAGTGGGGGGATATTTGATGACATCAAATAACGTCTATTTTATAGCATCATTTATCCCATGTATTTAACTCATTTTATATAACTATTGCAAAGAATTGTTACTTAATCGTTTATATTTGAACCAACGGCCATTTGGTCCAATGGTGTGGAGGTTTTACCCTCCTAGGCAAGGTCTTATGTTCGAGTCTTGTCTAGGGCGATAGGGGTTTCCTCCCGCGTGTGTAAAGGGAAGGGTGCCATTGCCTTCTGGGCTGGACCCAACCTGGTTGTGTGGGCTCGCTACGCCTTCTGGGCTAGGGGCCATATAGCCACAAATTGCCGTTCCAAATAAAAAAATCGTTTATATTTGAGAATTACAGTAATTACGGAGTACTTGGTAAATATTAGCAAAAAGGCGTGCATTCTGGAGCTTAAATGAAGATATTTTGAAGATTTACTATTCTGACTACCAATACGTCGTATTGGAAATATAAAATGAATATAATATCCTGGAAGATATAAAACGTGGTCCCTACTCCAAAAAACTCCAATACGCCGTATCCAACCTATTGAATATGTCATATCGAACCGACTTCCAGACCCTATAAATACAAAACTCAAAAACGAGTTTTAAGTGTGCTAAATCATATTCTCGATACCAAAACCACAAAAGTCAATTTTCAGAGGAGAAAAAAAGCAGAAGAGGTCTTGCAACGCATTCCAATCTGTAAAAGACAACGTGTAATTTCTTATACTTTTGTAATCGTTTAGTTTTTGGTATCATTCGTTAACTCGATTAGTTTACCTTGGCTAAAACAATTACTCTTGTATTAATTATGATATTTGAAGGCTAATACCTTCGGGTATTAGCCATTATTATGAAGATCTGAATGTTTAGTTTTGTTTATATCTTGATTACTTAATTTATCGTTGCATGCTTGTTTATGTTTATCAATTCATACTTGTTTACGTGCTTTTGTATGTGACCTATCATTCAACTGGATCTAGTGATGCTCTCCATATAGTAGTTTATACATCTAGAATCATATGATTACAAATATTGTCCTTCTAAATCCGTGTCTAGGATACGCTTCGGGCTTAACTAGTTAATTGGACATTACCTTTGGTTTATTGAACATGTTGACTAGTAGGTGAATCTAGATAATTCAACAAATAATGTTCTGATTTCATTGGATAGTTGGACAAGTGGACTATTAGAGTATAAATTGCCATTAAGCAGTAAGTGGGTAAAGTCTCTATGAGCTAGGGTTTAACAAGATCACCATTGCTTTAATCCCTAAGATATCTAGATTAGATTATAATCAAGTCATATAGGGAATGCTTTATCGGATACTTTATTGTGACCAAATAATGTGTCTAGGTCTTTGGATGAAGTCTGCTTAAATGTCTATAGCAAGATATGCCTCATTCGAGAAAGTAATCATTGATGAATAAACTAAACCAACCTTTTAATCGGATTAGTGTGGCTAATATTGTTTTCTATCATAGGCTCGACCGCTCTTTTTCTTCTGTTAATTTGCTTGTGTGGGTTAAAGTGTCTTGAATTGATTTTAGTCACCACCAAACCCGTGCCAGTCTCTTTCGGCTGAAAAAACCCCCTTTTACCTGTTAGAATTCTAGGTTTAGGACATAACATAGGATAACATAGGTTTTGACTTTTAAGATTAGAATTAACTTTGATTCATGTAAAACATAATATAAATAAATGAGAAGAATTTAACCTCCTTTAAGTGTTCGACACGATTTACTCGAAGGGTTTACATTGACCGTTTAAAGTGTTGTTTTTGGTTGAGTCGGCCAAAATAGAAATTATAAAACTTGAACTATCATAAAATAAACACCACTCAACGACAATCAAGTTTTTTGGCGCCTGAATGTCAGGAGAGTGCCTAAATTAATCTTGATTTTTATTTTATGTTTTGGTTTTTAATATTAGATTAGATCTAACCCTTAGGAGTAGTGTTAATTAGATTAGTGTATATTCTTGTATATTTTGTATATTTTGTATATTTTGTATATTTGTTAGTTTAATTGTTTGTTTGTAAATTTGTTTGTTTAATTTAATTGTTCTTCTTAATACACTGTTCTAGTCGATAACTAGATACAACGTATCCACTTCCATCGGATATAGCGTATACAACTTTCTGTCCAATACAACGTATTGATCCAATTGATTAATATGGGGTATCCACTTCCATTGGATATTGGCTATGGCATATCGATCATCTAGAACAGAATCAGAATCCTTAGTTTTCGTATTTGATTTTCATGCTAAATTTTTTTCTATCTTTCTTTAGAGCAAATCCTGCTGATATTTTTACCCTTGTTACAGGAAGTACTTATCAGAGCTAGTCGATTGAATAAAGTTATGGCAGATAAGGGAAAGAAGTCAAGTATGGAAATATTTGCACCTAATGATAAAGCAAATTACTATTCCGGGATTACAAGTATTACTGTTAACGGGAAAAATGCTTACGAATTGAAAGGAAAATTCTTGGATGATCTACACAACAATGCTTTTAGTGGAACAAACGAGAAGGACGCAGTTGAGCATATTGAATACTACCTAAAAATTATTGACCCAATCAAATTACACAATGTAGATCATGATAAACTGAGAGTTGTTGTTTTCCCGATCTCATTGGCTGGAGGTGCACGAAGATGGTTTGATAAGACCAAAGAATCAATCACTTGTTGGGTCGATTTAACTGCAATGTTTTTAGGAAATACTACCCGCCTTCTCGCATTGAGGGAAATAACACTCCCGTAATAAAATGGGACCCAGCTAATACAAAATTCGAGGTGGTTGGCTAACAACGTTTGTAAACTATAAAACGATGGATATATTCACCAAAAGAGCTTTGTGGGATTACTGGAAAATGGGAGGTGATGAAATTGAGGTATCTGATGACGAATCTTCTGATCTTAAAGTAGTATGGACGTGATAAGGATATAACCGCTTGTTAATTTTTAAAATTGAAACTGATGTTTTGACTCTAAGTGAACACCTCATCTGTTTGGCATTAATGAATTTATACTCCTTCTCATAGTAGATCCAGACTTAATTACAAAAGAGGGGTTTAAAATCCTATGAAGTTTACAAAGACGATTAGACTCCTCATCGACCCCAAAACCCATATTCGAATGGAAAATTGATTTTACACAGGGTTGATGAGAAAAACAAGGACTGACGTTGGAGTTTGGACAAATCCAAAACCAGTCTAAACATATTACAAGCTTCAACTTAAAACTTAGATGTTCAGAATTGGGTCCTACTTGTAGTTGGAGAAAGGAATGTTATTGTAATGGAGGAAATTTACCATATTGGAAACTCGCTCCATTACCAAGACCTTGAATGGTACGAGGCTCTAGAAGATAGCGAACTAAAAGACGAAGCCTTAAAGAACAAAGCTATCATGGAAGGCTTGATCAGTGATGATGAATCAAGCCAGAGGATGTTGGAAAAAGTTAGATATGAGCCATGAGATTTACTACCACGATTATGATGAAGGAGAATATGGGAAAAACGAAACTCATGAAGAAGGACATGAGTTATGTAGTATCAAAACTCGCGGGGTTTGGCCGGTTAGCCAATAAAAAAAATCAGACTATCAATATTCGCTTCTATGATGAGAAGAATATGTCTGTCTGTAAAGATGCGAATACAACGGATTTATTAATTACAGTGGATGAGGCGTGCCGGTTACCAGGAAATCTTTCAGATGATGGATGAAGGGTGGAAGGTGACACACACCAAGTGATGAAAGGAGAAGAAGCTGAATGGAAAAAGTCTAAAACTTAAAGACTATCGCTGTACACAAAAGTGCTTCCGGGGACAACCCGAAATGTTTATTTAATTTTATCGAGTGGTCTTCACCATGTACATCAATACGGCGTATCTCGCTCCATTCATATGGCGTCTAGTGATTGTCTGGACAGTTATCAGTCTTTACTTTTTATGCACTTTAAAAACATTATTGTCAGTTCTGTCAATACGGTGTATTCATGCACATGATACGGCATATTCACAAAACTGACTCGTATTTAGTTTGTTTAGTATTAGTTTAAATTAACCGTAGGTACCAAAATAGGAATGCATGCGTTTTTTTCTATATTTCATACAGGATTTTGGAAGCAAAGATATTATCGTAGAATATTGGTGGAGAATTTACAAATTGAAAGATCTTGAAGTGTTGGAGTATTGAAAACGTCAAGGCGGCTGTTCAACTCGAAATCTTGCTCAATTAAAATAACATGGAGAATCTTAACGAGCAAATATCATGAGAGTTTCTTCATTCTATTCTTTTAATTCCTGTATTTAAAGTTTTATCTTATACAACAGTGGACGTTGTATAATTAAGTGGGGGGGGTGGGGGGTGGAATTTGAATGTTTACTTGTCTTATTTTTCAGTTATAAAAATGCTTAAAAATTATGATCAAATTAAAAAATAATTCAAGCATACTTTTGTGAAAATTAACATTTTACATAACCGCACACATATATCCCTTGATGAGTATTGTGTTGATGTACCTTATCGTTTTAAATGGTTTACCCATTAAATTCCATAAAATTTTTGAGTGTGCCGTGATTGTAGTAGACTTTAGAGCTTTGGCTAGGTAATATTCTATTCGAGACCGGTGATAAGTACATGGATTTAGAGTGGCTTGTAACTTGTTTAAATTGGTAAATTTTAGGATTACACCCAAATCGCCTTCTTTATGTTTCTTATTAACTTAAACTACACTAGTTAGTCTAACCCAAATATAAACCCATTTGTTTACTCTCACTTTATGAGTACAGATACCCCTAGGAACAACCGTTGAGCCATCCTTTAGGAAACTTCACCAATTATTTTTTCGTTACCCTTTACACCTTAGCCTTACCCCTGGTGTAGATTTAAGTTTATTTTACAATTGCTTGTTGCTTAAGTGGAAAGTTTGTATTTCCCGAGTTTTGAGTCTATTTTGGATACGGTGGAAGAAATTTTGGCATATTCAAATGGAAATGTATATTTTTAGTCAAAACTCATGTATTTTTTTACCTTCTCAATTAATGGTACGTACCGATGAATGAAGGAATGGTTCGAAGGAATTATCCGGAATTATTATGATCGTGAAGTTGGTGAAACTTCAACGAGTTTCGTCAGTTTTGTGTCTCGATTTTTTTTTTAGAAAAAAATCGCAACAAAAAAGAGAAGAAAAGTTTGAAGATAATCGTGTCGCCAATACGATAAGGAATTTTCACGAAGGATTTTGATGATTCGTTGATACGATCGACAGATTTAATAGTATTGTATAAAGTGGAAGATATCTCACTTGCCTTAAAAGGTATTGTTTGATTGGGAAGTTGGACCATTACGAAAACGCCATACTTTAGGTTGTTGTTTTGATCTATGATCAGACTTTGTAAATAGTTGTGTCTTTTATCATGGGAACGGTCAGATAAAAAAGTATTTGCAACTTGTATTTTAGAACTGATTCTATTTGTTCCTAATTTTTATTTACACAATAATTTAATTCCCTTTCACTATTCATAACCATGGGTTTTACTGCGAATGAGATTGTGATCAAGCGGTGGCATGCCTATTACGTTGTTACGGCTTGTAATTGCATGGGGTCATTCAGCTGCCTTGTTGGTTTATACTATTGTGTGAAAGTTAAATGATCCATACCCTATATTACTTACTTCTTCTACTCTTTAGCTTATTCGAGGGTCGGGATGTGAGCAGTCACATGTGTCTATCCAGTCGTTTACGGGTATGTACGTTTGTGGTCTTTGTCGCCCTCTGGATTATTGGTACGAGAATGATTAGTTAGTGTAATCAACCTCTAAGCCTTCTCTATATAAATCATATTTTCCTTTATATACTGTTACTCCTTTAGCTTTAGCGGTGGAAGATGTGTATCCTTGCCAAGATTATGATAGAATAACTCGTCAACGAACTGAGCATTTGAGCGACATTTGTTGATGTTACCACAATAGATTAGTGAGTGATTTGAATGTTTTCATCTTTTCTTTTTGGACGGTGTTTGGTTGTGTACTTTAATAGATCAAATCAAAATGCTTCTAACGGGAAAATATTCCTTAGGGATGCATTTTTTTGTTAAATTTCTAAAGGCTACTTGAGGACAAAGTAGGATTTAAAGTGGGGGGATATCTTGATGACATCAAATATCGTTCTATTTTATAGCATCACTTATCTAGTATTTAACCAATTTTATATTATTATTGCATAATTTGATACTTAATCGTTTTTTTATTTGAGAATTGCAGTAGTAATTACAGACATATTGGTGAAATATTAGCAAAAAGGCACGCATTTTGAAGCTTAAATGAAGATATTTTGAAGATTTACTATTCTGACTACCAATACGCGTATCCATCAAGGAGATACATCGGTTTCCATGCTTGACTCACCAAAGACACAAAGGAATACTTGTTCAATATATGCCGTATATAGAGAAGGACCAATACGCCGTATTGGGAAATATGGAATGGATTATATTTTATGAAAGATATCCAATAGTGGTTTCTACTTTTTTTTTTCAAGAAAATCCAGTACGCCGTATCCAAAACCATTGGGATACGCCGTTATCGAACCGAATTCCAGACCCGATTAATACAAAACTTCAAAAAAAACGAGATTTTATTGTGTGCTTAATCATAGTCTCGATACATAAAACCACAAAAGTCATTTTTCAGAGGAAAAAAGAGCAGATATAAAGTCTTGAAACGCATTCCAATCCATAGACAGACTACGGTGTATTTTCTTATACAGTTTGTAATCCGTTTATGTTTTTGGTATCATTTCGTTAACTCGGTTTAGTTTACCTTGGCTAATACAATTACTCTTGTATTAAACATATGATGTTTGTAGGATAATAACCTTAGGTATTAGCCATTATTATGAAGACATACCCACCAACCACTTCCCCCTAAACCCACCTACTAAATCTATTGCTGATGTTTGCGTTTTGCTTTTATCTCGGATTGCTTATTTATCGATTGGCATACTATTTATGTTTATCAATTTCTCATTCTTGTTTACGTGCTTTTGTATGTGACCTATCATTCAACTGGATCTAGTGATACGGACCAAGTAATCTGGATACCAGGATAGCTCTCCATATTGTAGTTTAAAATCTAGATCATAGGATTACAGATTATTGTCCTTTAAATTCTGGTGTTGGATTCGCTTCGGGCTTAATAGTTAATTTGGATATTGCCTTTGGTTTATTGAACATGTTGGGACTAGTAGGTTGAATCTTGATAATTCAACAAAATAATGTTGATTCATTGTGATAGTTGACAAAGTGGAACTAATAGAGTATAAAATTGTATTAAAGCGTCGGTAAGTGAGCTAAAGTCTCTATGTGCTAGGGTTTTAACAAGGATCACCATTCTTTACCCTAAGATAGATTTATAATTAAGTAATGATTGCTTTATGCGGATCTTTAAGTGTGATAAAATTAATGTGTTGGTATTAGAGATGGAAGTCCCCTACGTCTAAGAATGATATGCCTCTTCGAGATAAGTAATCATTGCACTGAATAAACAAACAAACCTTCTAATCGGATTAATAATGGCTAACACAGTTTTCTATCATAAGGCTTGACCGCTCTTTTATCTTCTGTTAATTTTCTTGCGTGGGGTAAAGTGTCTTGAATTGATTATAGTCACCAACCAAACCCGTGCCTGTCTCTCAGGCTAAAACCCCCTTTTACCTGTTAGAATTAGGATTAGAACTAAAATAGAATTAGCATAGGTTTTACTTAGATTAGAATTAACTTAGATTAGATAAACCAAAATATAAATTTAAAACTTGAACTATCATAAATAAATACCACACAACAACACATCAACGAACTCATTATCTAAGCCTTAAAGACCGTAAATTGTGTAATTCAATGGGCTTTGCTAACAAAAACAAATTACAAAAGTTTTGTTGCTATCATTAAATACAGTCGAATCTTGAGAAAGGCAATACAACTACATCGTTTAATCGTTGTCAAGGAAGGTTGTTCTAAAAATCACCAAAGGCGTCTTTAAATTTCTGTAATTTTTGAGGGCCTCTGATCGAAATTACTTAATAAGATCTTTCGAGAATATATATTATATCAACTACATGTATAATCATGGTCAAGGTAGGTAGTTATAAAAATCATGATAACTAAAACTGTAAAAAACATAGGGGCATTTACATATATCCTCAAGAAAACTTCAATAATTACATATATCCCCAAAGCATGCTTTAAGAGCATTGTACACATGCATTGAAAACATGTGTTTTGGGGAAATATGTAATTTTTAAAGTTTTATTGAGTATATATGAAATTCCCTCAAAAACATAAAAGAGTTATGCCATTGCTAACTATAATGACAATTGAGAATACATATGTCATTTGTTTCTTTAAGGACGTGTATGGTTTTAAGTAAAATACAACTTTTAGATAGAATCAAAAGTTACTTACGGCTTTATGGGCTTTAGTGGTGCATATAACAGTAGCAGAGTGAAAAATCATTTTACCAAAATTCAAGCTAAAAATATGTCATGATAATAAGGCCAAGTGTTCTTGAGATTGAACTCTTTTTGCTGATCCACATGTCTTCAACACCATGATCAAAGAAATAAGGCCCTGCAATTCACTTTTAGGTTTGAGAATTTGACCTAAATAAGAAAAGCTCGTGGCCCTCTTTCAGTGTATGGAGAATGATATCTCCCTATCAACTTCTTCATATATCTACTAAGAGGACATGTATTACTATTAATCCAAACAAAGCAGTTAAAAAAGTGTCAAGGTTAAGTAGCAAATGAACAACAACTTGTTTGCTTATTTTCTAAATCATTTATCAAAAGCCAATCGAAAGAACTAACAATTAAGAAACCTATTAGATTGTCTCATCAACCGTAGTTCAAGTTAATCAAACTGAACAAATCCAAAATTATATATCTTTCTCAATATTTTAACATTAACCAACATAAATCATACATTAGCAGATACTTGTAAAAACAACAGTTTTGTTTTGAACAACACATGAAGACCCAACATGAAAGAACCACTACAAAATTTGCGTGTTAATAGAAAATCACACTTTTCAGTATGACATAATAACAAACACCTACCATGCATTGCATACAAATAAAAGATAAAAAACAAAACAATTTATATAAATGTACCTGGAAAAGAAGTCGTGTGTCATTGACATTTATATAAACAGAAGAAATGAATGAAATATGCATACAACTAACATATTAATCAAGCAAAAGAAAAACTCTCATTTTGATGTTGTGAATGATATATGTATACGACTAACCTATTATCTATGAAATGTTCAGACATTTATTTATGTTGTGAATGAGCTGAACCTACAAAATAAAAAGAAAAACTATCATTTTGAAATCAAGCAATCATAATCATAATACAAAAATAAAATTATACCATGAATTGGGAAAACAAATGATACTAACTAAGAAAAAACAATGATGACATTGGTGATTGTTTAAGAAAAAAATGGACTTGAAATTAATTGAGACTAAAACTTACCGTGAATTACAAAAACCTATTTAAAGCTTCCTGCAAAATCAAATGAGATAATTAACCCAAAATAAATATCCTTATAACATTCAATATAATAGGTTAATCTTAGAGAGATGAACATGTGGAGACTTAATCAGATTAACCCAGTGAAGTCATGGTTTTGGTAACAACGTGTCCTATCTATACTATTATATAAAGCATTACAATGTGGGTCCCATCAAAAATTAAGATAAGGAGGTGCAATCTTGACCATCCATCTTATTTTAGAAGATCACATCATAGAGTGACACATGTCACTTTTTAATTAAAATATCACTTTTATTTTCAATTTGACATATCTTTTTATCTATTTTTTTTATGATCTAATTTCATCGTATTTTCTAAAATTCCGCGATCTTTAATTCAACATCCTTTTTGATATATTTTTATAAATTTTTAGCTTTTCACATTTTTAGTGGGTTTATTTTGAATTTTTTAACAACTTTAACTTTAATTTGAATACAAACTTGATTCGTAAAAGATATATACTTTTAGAGACAATGTTTGATGGGTAATAAAGTGTGCGAGTCTTTATACAAGCGAGAATGATGTTAATATAATGTTGCGAGAAAGCTACGGAAACCCAAACAAACGAATTCTCTAAGCGGGTAGGGAATTGCGGAGCGAGTTGGGTTAGCAATTTTTATCGCCGCCGCTATGCGCGGGTATCCAACTAGTAATCTATAAAACAACTTAAATGATAGTGGAGTTTCGGTAATAATGAAGAACTAACTTGTTCAACTTATTAATTTATGGCCAAACAAATATTGATCATAAGTCAAGTATAAAAATCAGGTTTATACCAAAAAAATTAGCCATTCACGCTTTTGGTAGAAGCTATTTCCAAATAGGCCAACTTTATGTATTAATGTTAAGCCCGCTCTTTAAAAAATGTAATTTTTTCCAACATCTTGTACTCCTCTAATGATGCAATAGTCCTTATAGAAGTAACTGCAAAGTGGGTTTGAACTTTCAGTTAAAAAAGCGTGTGAGGGAAATAACTATAAAATAAGTATCATACTTAATTCAAAATGGAAGTTACAGGCTTACAACACACAAAATAGTAAAATACACCTCATGTAACCGAATACTAACATTGCTTGAATTCCTATTTACTGATGATATAACATATATGTGTAAAGTTAAAACTGGAAACTTATATGATCATAATCAAACATACATTTTAAATGATAAGAAATAGATACCTTGAACTTGACCGTGCCTCTGCCTAAACAATAACACCAACAACAAAAACTTCTGTCGCGATATCAATGGATTCAGGAAGTGCTTAGTTACCTACTCTCGTGCGCCTTTGCTCAGTCTATGCATCTTTCCTGCCCCATCAATGTATGTAAGACCAGTTATCTTATCAGTCGGATCAAATGGAAGAAAGTGCACTTTGTAATTCCATATCATGCCTTGAAAAGCTAATATAAGATATTTGTCAAGCTTCACTATTAAATGAACTCTACTATTTCAGTAAGCAAATAAACACTTATAATATGAAGCACATTAACGCGACCATTCTAAAATCACAATAAAGGCCTGACACATGAGGGTAACTTACTAATAGATTGGGAGAGATCACTCAAAATACTCGTTTGTGTGTTTTGTATACATACAATATAAACCAATCTGCAAGTAGCATAACAAAGTTTCGCGCTTTCAATTACACACCAATAAACTAAAACAATGTTGCTTACGGTTTGATCATATGCATGAATAAAATACCTCTCCGAAATTTCATCGAACACCTTTAACCACCCCAATCATGGAGTTTACTGTGAAACAAATCTCCATACCACCTTAAGAAATCTCGAGACCACCTTAACATAACACACAAACGAAACTCATTTAAACGTTATTAGAAACACTTGGTGTGCCTCCTATCATAGTCATACGAATCACGTTAAACAAACAGGATGATAAGAATCAAGGTTTTACCTTTATTTTGTCTCTGCATAGTTCTTTATGAACCCGTTAAGACCTAAAACATAAAAAAATTAAAATTCAACATTTAAATGAATTCAAATTTGAAAACAAAATAAAATACATAATAATATTTACCCATCATCAAAAGAAAACAATGGTTGCGCTTTTTATAATTTTTTAACTCAAATTCATGAAACCTTGAATCTTGATCTGTAGAAAAACTAAATAATGAAATAAGAATTAGATAAAACTCTAGACATAATCAATCAAGAATATGTATTAAGAGCATTGAAAATAAAGAATGGAGATGCAACATAACTTTAGACTGAATTTAGGAATGGATTTTAATTTGATTTAAAAACCCAACTAATTTCTACCAAAAATTACCGAGGAAGCTATTCTTATGTTGATGGCGAATTAGGGTTCATGAATGATAGTGGTTTTTGGTTTAAGGAGGCTGAAAATGGTTGGTTGTGCCTAAAAAATAGAGGCTTTAATGAGAAGATGTAGAAAAAGTCATATTTCTTTAATTATTGTTTAAATTCAAAAAAAATGTGTAAAATGACTAAAGTAGACACTCTTAAATTTTAGCATTCTTTTTTAGAAGGGCATTTAACGTCTTTTTCTAAGTGCTGTATATTGGAATATATAGATGATTTGGCTTGCCACTAACTAAACACACCATTACAATATATAGTCCTTCATATATTATTCTAGATGCAAAATATATAATGGGCTAGGCCTATCACTAATAACAAAGCCCAAATGACTATGCTAAAATAATACACGTCTACCACTCCCTCGCAGTTTGAGCGGGAGAGGGGCAAACACTCAAACTGATACGAAACTCCTCAAATAGCATAGACGGTAGAACCTTGGTGAAAATATCAGCATATTGGTAACGTGATGGCACATGAAGAACACGAACCTGACCACGAGCAACCATATCATGAACAAAATATATATCGATCTCAATGTGTTTGGTCCACTGGTGCTGAACCAGATTAGCAGTCAAATAGATAGCACTAACATTGTCATAATAGACAAGGGTGGCAGAAAATAATGTTGTATGAAGCTCACGAAGAAGATTACGAAGCCAGGCCGTTTCAGCAACTGCATTTGAAACACCTCTGTATTCAGCCTCAGCACTCGATCTAGAGAGAGTATGTTGCCTTTTAGAAGACCATGATAGAAGATTATCCCCCAAGAAAATACAATAACCAAAAGTAGAACGCCTAGTAGGGCAGCCAGTCCAATCTGCATCAGAATAAGCAACCAGAGAACGAGTAGAAGAAGTATAAAGTTGGATCCCAAAGTCCAACGTGCCACAAATGTAACGAAGAACTCCCTTGAGAGCGGCAAAGTGAGGCTCTCGAGGATTATGCATATGAAGGCATACCTGCTGTACTGCATAAGATATATCTGGACGAGTAAATGTCAGGTACTGTAAACCACCTGTAAGACTACGATATAAGGAAGGATTAGAAACATGATCCCCGTTAGAACCAAGCTTGGATTCCGTGTCAACTGGAGTCCGAGTTAGGTTACAGTTAGTCATATGTGCCCTGTTCAAAAGCTGTAAAGCATATTTCTTTTGAGAAAGGAACATGCCTTTAGAGTCACGGGTAACAGAAATCCCTAAAAAATAATTAAGAGCTCCCAAATCAGTCATATCAAACTCTTTATGTAGTGATGAAATAATACACTGAATTAAATCTGTAGATGAAGCAGTTAGCACAAAATCATCAACATAGATAAGAAAATATGCAACCTCATTACCACGTCTATATATGAACAAGGATGAGTCACATCGACTTGATGAGAAACAAACCAGCAGGACATAACCTGTAAACCGCTAAAACCAAGCATAAAGTGCTTGTTTCAGTCCATATAACGACGTCTGCAATCGATAGACATGATGCGGAAAACGAACATCCATAAACCCTGGTAGATGATACATATAAACAGTCTCAGAAAGATCACCGTTAAGAAAGGCATTCTTGACATCTAGCTGATGAATGGGCTAATTTCGAGACAATGCAAGACTCAGAACAGTGCGTATAGTAGCCGGTTTAACAAGCGGACTAAAAGTATCATCACAATCAACACCAAGCTACTGAGTACTACCGTTAGCCACAAGGCGAGCCTTGTATCTGCTCAAAGAACCGTCGACATGATATTTATGCTGAAATAACCACATAGACCGAACCACATTAACATTGGGTGGTTTCGAAACAAGAATCTAATTACCATTTTTAATTAATGCATTATATTCATAGTACATAGCATCTCGCCAATTAGGATCAGATAAGGCAAAAAACGGAGACTTTGGAATTGGAGAAATGTGAGATATAGGACCATGAAAACAAGGATTAGGCTTAACCGTGCCAACTTAGGAACGTGTGACCATAGGATGAGTTCGGGTTGGCAGGTTAGGGAGTGGAATATGTTAGGCTGTAGGAGGGGGGGTGGATTAGGAGATTGGGTATGATTTGGTTGGGTCGTGGGTGTTGTGGTTAGCGTAGGTATGTGGTAGGCCAGAGTAGCGGGTGGTGTTAGGTCAAGGGTTTGTGAGGTCATAGGGGCGTTGTGCTCATTTTGAGCAGGTTGGTGCGGAGCGGGGTTATGAATGATATGATGGGTGATAGGGTCAAGAAACGTATAAGATGGTGGGTTAGATGGTGTTATTGAACCGTACGAAAATTAAAGTTCATCAAATGTTACATGTCGAGAAAGAATAATTTTATTGGTGGAGAGGTCAAGGCATCGATACCCACGATGATAAGCGGGATATCCCAAAAATATGCAAGAAGTAGCGCGGGGTGCCAGTTTATGAGGTGAATCGATATGTGGGTAACAAAGGCAACCAAAAGTACGTAAACATGAGTAATCAGGTTGTTTGTTAAACAATTTTATGCAGGGTATTTCATTTTGGATGGCAGATAAGGGAAGTAGATTGAGTAAGTAGGCAGCCATAAGTAATGCCTCGACCCAAAAGGATTGTGAAAGGCGAGCTTTGAAAAGAAGGGTGCGGATGACATTATTAATGATACGTATCATCCGTTCTAATTTTCCATTTTGTTGAGAGGTTTTTGGGCAAGAGAACCGAATTCGAATGCCATTTTTAGCAAACAAATCATGAAGGTTGGTGTTATCAAACTCACCACCATGGTCACACTGAAAAGCCGCAATGTCACACTTAAATTAATTATTTACGTAAGAATGAAAATGTAAGAACTTTTGAAAAACTTTAGATTTATTACGTAAAGGATAAATCCATAAAGAATGGGAATAATGATCAAGAAATAACACATAATATTTAAAACCACCAGAACTAACGATAGGATAAGTCCAAATATCTGAGTGAACAATCTCAAAACAACGAGTAATAATAGAATTTGAACTAGAAAACGGAAGTCTCACATGTTTGCCAAGCTAACAAGCATGACAAACATATGGAGACTTTTCATTAGTACACGTAATAAACTGACGAGACACAAGAGAACGTAGTACCTCTTCACCAGGATGTCTGAGGCGTCAGTGCCATGTAGTGGGATTGACAGAAAGTAAAGCATGAGGGGTAGGAGAAGGTTGGGTTATCGGATAGAGATCTCCTGAACTATCACATCTTAGGGGAATATGACAGGTCAAGAAATCCTTCACCGAGAAACCAAAGGCATCGAATTCTACAATACATTTATTATATCTAGTAAATTGACGAAAAAAATTTAGATTTTTGATAATATTAGGTGTAACAAGAACGTTGTGTAGGTATAAAGGACGATTAAGAGTAGGTAAGATGCTATGACCAGTATTGGTGACATGTATTGTTTTTCCATCACCAACACATATAGATGGATATAAACATTTATTATGAACAGTATTTAAATTACTTGTATGTGAATTGAGATGAGATGATGCACATGTATCCATATTCCATGTCGGATCTCGATTAGCCATAGTACTAAAGCACTGGGAAGGACACACGGAGTCGCGCCAAAAATGCCGCTCCTAAACATAGACTGATGCGCTGATGTATTTAACATGTTGCAGCTGTCTTTTTTTTGTTTACTCTTCACACGTCACAATATATATGTATTGATGATGAATTGTAGTCTTTCTTCCTTGTGGATTTGCCATCCTTTTTTAGGCCATTACAAGATAGAAGAAGAGGGGAAGAGAAATTAGGAGAGGATCAATTAGGCTCTGATTCCATATTTGAATAATGATTTGGCTTGACATTAACTAAACATACCATTACAATATATAGTCCTTCATAGATTATTCTAGATGCAAAATATATAACGGGCTAGGCCTATCATTAATAACAAAGCCCAAAGGACTATACTAAAATAATACACGTCTAACACTCCCCCGCAGTTTGAGCGGGAGAGGGGCGAACACTCAAACTGGTACGAAACTCATCAAATAGCGCAGACGGTAAACCCTTGGTAAAAATATCAGCATATTGGTAACGTGATGGCATATGAAGAATATGAACCTGGCCACAAGCAACCATATCACGAACAAAATGTATATCGATCTCAATGTGTTTGGTCCGTTGGTGCTAAACCGGATTAGCAGTCAAATAAATACTAACATTGTCACAATGGACAAGGGTGGTGGAAAATAATGTTCTATGAAGCTAACGAAGAAGATTACGAAGCCATGTCGTTTCAGCAATTGCATTTGAAACAACTCTGTATTCGGCCTCAACACTCGATCTAAAGAGAGTATGTTGCTTTTTAGAAGACCACGATAGAAGATTATCCCCCAAGAAAACATAATAACCAGAAGTAGAACGCCTAATAGTAAGGCATCCAGCCCTATCTGCATCAGAATAAGCAACCAGAGAACCAGTAGAAGAAGTATAAACTTGGAGCCCAAAGTCGAACGTGCCACGAATGTAACGAAGAACTCCTTTGAGAGTGGCAAAGTGAGGCTCTCGAGGATCATGCATATGAAGGCATACCTGCTGTACTGCATAAAATATATCTGGATGAGTAAATGTCAGGTAATGCAAACTACATGCAAGACTACGATATAAGGAAGGATTAGAAACATGATCCCCGTCAGAACCAAGCTTGGATTCTGTGTCAACTGGAGTCCGAGTTGGGTTACAGTTAGTCATATGTGCCCTATTCAAAAGCTGCAAAGCATATTTCTTTTGAGAGAGGAACATTCCTTTAGAGTCACGGGTAACAGAAATCCCTAAAAAATAATTAAGAGGTCCCAAATCAGTCATATCAAACTCTTTATTTGGTAATGAAATAATACGCTGAAGTAAATCTATAGATGAAGCAGTTAGCACAATATCATCAACATAGATAAGCAAATATGCAACCTCAGTACCACGTCTATATATGAACAAGGATGAGTCACATCGACTTGATGAGAAACAAACTCGCAGGGCATAAACTGCAAACCACTGAAACCAAGTATGTAGTGCTTGTTTAAGTCCATATAACGACCTTTGCAACCGACAAACGTAATGCGGAAAACGAACATCCACAAACCCTAGTGGCTGATACATATAAACAGTCTCAAAAAGATCACCGTTAAGAAAGGCATTCTTGACATCTAGCTGATGAATAGGCCAATTCCAAGACAATGCAAGACTCAGAAAAGTGCGTATAGTAGCCGATTTAACAAGCGGACTAAAGTATCATCACGATCAACACCAAGCTGCTGAGTACTGATGAGGTGTCATTTTATACACTTTTTCAGGGTCATTTAACCCCTTAAATCGTGCATTTATGCTCAAAATAGGTACTTAATCATTCCTTTTCAGGTATTTAGCATTTGGAGGCATTTGGAGGAAATACACGTGACTTGGGCTCATTTAGAGAAGAAACGGACAAGACTACGGACCTACACCAACATCTCTCAAGATTATGTTCTTAGCGGCTGGAGACGGTGTCACAAGATACAGGTGATGCCGTCACGATTCATCCCACGACGGTGTCACAACATTTTACGACGGCGTCAGCTCGCACAACCCTGCCCAAGATCTAGAATATTCTCTTTCACGACGACGTCACGATTAAAACGCGACGCCGTTGTAGCGATTTTCCTATATATAAAAATCTGTTTTTAGGGTTTTAAGTGTGTAACTTTAGAGTAAAAAAGGGAGACGAACCTTAGTTCATTTGGCAGCTATTTAGGACGATTTTAGGGCTTCAAAACCCTATTGTACCTCCTTCAATTCATGTTTTAATCAAGTAAGATTATCTTAATCATTCAATATGTCTCGTTGTTTACTTATTTATTGTTCTTGCTTTATCTTTAACATGCTTGGCTAAACTCCTTGTTGTGTTCATTTATGATTGTATGAAACTTAGAATGTAGATCTTAGTGGTGTTGCTTCTTGTGATGAATATGCATGTTAGGCTTTAGAAAACCAGCTTTTGTCTGTATTGTTGTTGATATGTCTAGGGAAACATGATTGTGTAGAAAGGATACCATCGAGTAACAGTCTTCATACTACCTTACTTGTGCGTTGCCTCAACGGAATATTAAGTAGACGACAGGTTCGTGTAATCTGTTCATGACTTAGGAAATAATTACATAGATCATCATAAGTGTGACAATGCAACAACACTAGGAGAAGCAATCTAGGGAGTAATACATGATTAAATGAATACAATCTTTTTAATATATTGTTATCACCATTAGCATAGTTTATTATTTAGTTTAATAGCTAAAACCAACCAAACCTCTCAAATATATGATTTACCTGCTTTCCATAAAACATAAAAACATAAAAATAATCTTCTCTTAACCCTTAGAATTCTGTTAGGCCGTGATCAAGCCTTCCCAAACTATTCCCCTAGAGAACGATAACAACCCTCGAGTCTTGCCTATACTACAACTACAACAGTTAGGTACTCTGCATAGGGAATTGTAAAACTTCTTGTAGAAGTCTCTTACGACAACCGCATTAAGTTTTTTGGCGCCACTGCATGGGGAATAGTTATGTTTTGATCATAGTTTGACTTAGTTCTACTTGATTGAATCCTTTCAAGTAAGACTTTAATTTTAGCATATTAGCTTTCTCCTAGTCTATCTTTTCTTTGTGTTACATGTTTCGTAATCCATTCTCGTCAACCACCATGGGAGACGAGAATCCTATCCGTACTCTTGGAGACTACTCTAAACCTAGCCACGAGTGCTACAGGAATACCATTGAGCTCCTTGTAGGGAACAACATAGTACCTCTTCGATCCGACACCATCCGGTTGGTGCAAAACGGATGCTCATTCCATGGACTTCGGTCCTAGGATCCAAACCAACACCTCAAGGATTTCTTAAAACTAGTGGACTTACTTGACCTTGACGGTGAAAATAGGGAAAGAATGCGCTTGTGTTTATTTCAATTTTCCCTTCGCGATCAAGCTAGCAACTGGCTTGAACGTCTTCCAGCAGGATCCATCACCACATGGGAGGATCTTACTACTCGTTTCCTTGCTCAATTCTTTCCATCGAGAAGGACCGCAAAACTCTGCAATGATATCCTGATGTTCCAACAACATCATGAAGAATCCTATCTGAAGCATGGACTCGTTTTAAGGACTTACTACCAAAATTCCCTCATCATGGCATCGACCTTTGGCTCTAAGTCCAAATTTTTTATGACCATGTCAATCCTGTCACAAGACGAACCATTAACCAATCGGCCGGTGGTAAGCTTCGTGAACTAAATGCCAAAGAATCCTGGGCATTATTAGAAGACCTCGCCCTCTATGACAACGAAAGTTGTAACGACCCAAGGGATTTTGCTATGCCGGCCAAGGCAATTGCTTTGCCTCAAGATGTCCCGAGTACATCTGACCGCCACCTTATCGAGCTCGAAAATCAAGTCCAACGCTTGATGGAAGCTCATCTTGCTCTGACACAACCTACTCAAGTAAACAAAGTAGCTACCTCTTGTGAGATCTGCAGTGGTCCTCACGACACTCAATATTGCATGGAAGATCCCGAACAAGCCTTTGTTGAATACGTATCCTCGCGTACCGATGAAGCAGGAGGTAAGTGGTATACTTTCAAGCCCGAGCAAAACAATCTTGGTGACACCTATAATCCATCATGGAGAAGTCACCCAAACCTTAGGTGGAGACAACCCTAAAATTCTCAAAACAATTTTTCAAACCCACCTAACCGGTTGATAAGTGTAAAATACACATATCCATTTATGCTTAAAATAGCCCAAATAAACCCAAAACAGACCAAAAATGGCAAAAATATGCTGGTATTTGTGTTTTGCGTGTGCAGGTACGGATAAGTTAAAAAATCACAAGAAAACAGTCAAAAACAAGCAAGCACGGACACGAGAACGGAAGAGTGAACAAAGGCCGGAAGCAAAGCTAGGAAAAGTCAAATCCTCAGTCTACTCTAGTCAATCATGGTTAATAAAAGTCAACAAAATAAAAAAAATAACCCCTCACCTTTAATTGGGCCATACCCGGATCATAAAGCCCAAAACAAAGCCTACTTTCCTTGTAAAACAACCATAAGGGCTAATCTTGCACTTTTCGAAAGTTATTTATAACTAGAAAATGGAAAAGAGAACAAAAGGGCCAAATGTACAAACTCCCCAAAGTTATAACCAATTTAACTGTCAAAAATTGGGCGCGAAACCTATTTACTGTTCACCGTTCGTCCCTAACATTTAACCCAGGGTAAATCAAGGGGCTTTTGAAAATTAAAGGGTGCGATTGTCAATTCAAGAGCTCTCAAGTACAATGGCGAGGCCATATCAGTCAAATCAAGGGTTACTTAAGCTCCCTCTCAATCAAAGGCCGCGTCATCAATGGAAGAAGCACAAGGGGTGTGATTTTTTGTGCTAAAACATTCACAAAAGAAGTACAATGCCATCCAAAAGAGAATGACATGCTGGCAATCTTCAAGTGTCCACAAATCAATCCTACGGCCACAATAGAAGCTCAAATGATTAAAGAAATGATTGGTTGAGATTGATAGTTTGGAGAGCAGGGCAAGAGGGCTATAATCTTCCAAGGCAGCCTATAAATAGGCCTCACTTCTCACACACACACTATCTAGTTTTTAGTAATTTTTAGTCTAGCTTAAATTCGTATTTTTCTTAAATGTAATTTTCTTTTTTATGTAATCAGTAACTTTTATTAATGAAATTTAGTTTAAATCATTCATAAGCTCTCTTTTCTTGTTATTCAAAAGCTGTCTTAATAAGCCAAATTGTCTCAATAAGCTAATAAGCTCATTTTAAGCTCTTTCAGTCTATAAGCTGAAATAGAGCTTATTGAATTCAGAATTAATCTTACTTAAACCTTAAATCAGTTTAAACTTACATTTATTATGGACCTTATTGGATATGAGCTTTTTGGAAGGGGATCTTAACTTGGAAGAGATCCCAAGGACTTTACCCTAGCTTATCTAATAAGCTAGGGAGCTTGTAGCTGCCTTTATTGGTCCTCTTGTTTAGCTAGAGGAGTTTGTAAGTTTCTCTTTCATTTCCTTTAATTCTAGCTTTAAATAGTGATCTCATTGCTTTCTATATTTAGATCTGCTTATTTGCTTATTCTCTTTACTTATTAGTGCTTATTTGAGTTTTATCTAGCTAAATCATCATAGTTGTTTATCTGTTTTCAATTTTCTTAGTTTAAATCATAGATTTTCATATAATTGTCTTAAAAACCTCTAAAAAACCAAAAATATAGTAAAATAGCTTAAGTCTTAGATTATTGCTTATTTAGTTGTTAAGTCATGCTTATTAAAGTAGTTTTAATCTGTTAATTGTCTGGTATTAAGCACTTGTTTACTAGATTTCAAAGTAGTAGCTTAATCATAAATGTCTTAGTCTTAAAGTGGTGTTTGGTTTAAGCTATTTTGACCTCCCAAAGTCAAAGTGAGTTTTTGAAATTGTTTAAGTCAGCTTAGATTTCATTTAAAATCATTAGGCAAAGAGTTTTTATAAGTTAGATTGTGAAGTTGAAAAAGTTATGGTTTGTTATGTTGATTCTAGCACCAGGGGAACTTTCTTTTGAATTTCACTTGTGCAATTGTTGATCTAAGCCCTCCAAAGCTTAGATCTTGCTTGAACTTTGTTTATACACTCTAGTAGAGTGTGTTTAAGTGCAGGATTTCCCTTAGGAAGCCTGCACTTTTGAGTTGCACTTGTGCAAAGTGTACCAGTACTAACTAAAAGTTAGTACTGCTGTCACTTTTGGCTTAAGATTAGGCCAAGTAATCTTAGGACTTAGCTTTTCAAATTAAGGTAGTATATAGTTTAGAGGTAGCTTAATATAGATTAGGTAATAAATTTAGATTTATTGCTTATTAGTTAGCTTAAGTTGCCGCCCAAATCCACCAAAGTACACCAGTACTAACTAAAAGTTAGTACTGCTGACACAAGTTAGTACTGCTGACACAAGTTAGTACTGCCACCTTTGGCTTAACTTTTAGTTAAGTAAGAATAGGATTTAGGATCTTAGATTCAAGTAATATTAAGTCTAGTTACAGCTTATTATAAATTTAATCTTAGTTTACATTTTCTAGCTTATTTTCCTAGCTTAATTTAGCTGTCAAAGTCAGTAAAAACTCTGAAAACACCAAAAACAGTAGGTTAGTAATTTAGCTTATTAATTTTTGAATCTTAGCTTAAGGTGGTAGAATTTATAGCTATTATAGGTAGATTATAAGTAGTTTAATAAGTCCTTAAAGTTTTAGAGTCTAATTTAGCTTTTAAAAGTTTTTAGCTTATTTGGTTTTTGTGCTAAATGCTTTATTTTCTGAGTTTGCTTGTTTCCTCCTCATTTTCAGTAGTCTAAAAGTACTTTAAGCTCTATTATCTTTTCATTTTTAGGTTAAGCACATCATAAGCTCATTAGAACTTCTTTCCTTTTACATTTTGAACTAGTGTTGAGTTTTTTATAGCTTATTTTCTAAAACCAAGGGTTAAACCCCACTTTCTGAGGTCAGCTGAAAAATAAGCTCTTATTGAGCTTAATTGTGGCTTTTAGGTATAAGTCCTTTCATTAAAGTTGTTCTCCTCAAGCTGTTCTACAACTTCTCTCTTTAAAGTTTTTCCTAAAAAGCACTTTTAGTTCTCACCTTATTTTAAGGCTATTTTGGACTTAGCTTGTTGTCGGGGTAGTTCCTCAGGGACCATTCTTGTAATTTTTCTGTTTTAGTTGTTTTTCAGTTAATCCTTGCCCGTTAAATGTTTTAGCCCCGTTAGCCCTTAAGTCTTTTACACAGTTAGTCCCTAAGTTAGTTTTTAATTAGTTTTATTTAGTTTTAATTAATAATTAGGGTTAGTTTTAATTAGTTTAATTAAACTTTTATAAAAAGATAAAAATTAGGGCTTTTATTTTTAGAAAATTTCTGCACATTTTCTTTAACTAGAGTAATTTTTTATAAAATTTTTAAGACTTTATTTTTAATAGTTTAATAGTTTTTAATTCATATTAAATTCAAAAAAATAATTAAAAGAAAAAAATGTTTTTCTTTTTCCTAAAATTTTCTTTTGTCTTAACTTAGGTTTAGAATTTTAGTTTACATTTTTAGGATTAAAATTAGTTTACTTGCTTATTTGTCACTTTATATTTGTTTCCCGTATTAGTTTAATTGTTTTTTTTAATTGTCCATTTTAATTGTTGCTTTAGATTATCAAATCATCCATTTGCTCATTCAAATCAGAATCCAAGCCTAAACGTGGTTTCAATTTCACTAGTCATTAGGGAAACGACCTGGGTGATCATATTTGCCCGGTTTAATATACGTATTATATATTATATTATATATATTTTTGAAAATTTTATCAAGGGTAACTTGGTAATTTTCTTAATTACTCTTAAAGTTATATTATTATAGTATATTTTATTGTGTATATAAACTGCAATCCTAAACCGTTCCTTCAACAACCGTCCTCAAAGCTTTAACAATCAATTAAATCTTGAAGGATTGGTATCTAATTTCATGGCAGTTCAAGACGCTAGTCTGTCCAAGTTTGAAGCTGATTTCAAACAACAGCAAAGTGAGATGACCAACAAAATTGACACAATATTGAAGGCCATCACTGATCGAATAGCGGGAGCCCTACCTAGCGATACGGTCAAGAACCCAAAACTGAGTGCTTTCTCAGTTTTGTCTGCTCGTTCTTACCCAAATATAGACCCACAATGTTTAAACCATGACCAAGGTTCGATCAACACCATCATAATCTATTCCGAGAAACAAAATGACTCCTATGATGAGAAAACAAAAGAGAACGAGGAAGAAGAAAACGACAGCCTAGAAAATATCCATGTCAACCCCTCCACACCGCCTGATCCGTCAGTTGCATTCATCACTGAAAAAGTCCTCAAATTCAATTCATTCTTCGAATCGCTCAGATTGTTCCCTCAGTCATCTGACACCGAGGTCGTTTGCACAAAGGGGGACGATGGATAAGTCATGTTTATTGAGTTAATTAGAAAGAATGATAATTCTAGCGAAGGAGAACCTGAAGTGGAAGGGAGTACAACAACCGAAGGGGTAGGAGTAGAATACTTTGACATATTCCCAACTAGGAGTGAACTCGCATATCACAAACACCTCATGTGTAGCCCAATCCCTTCGATATTTCTAAGGAACCCCATCATCACGGAAGGGTGCCCATCAAACCTTAAGATACCATGCAACATTGGGCATGTGCATGTGGAAAAAGCCTACATTGACCCCAACTCCCCTCTAAACATCATGACTCGAATGATGTATAATTAGATCATAAGGAAACTTGATCCTAGGGAAAACTCAAATAGAGGAGTTAGCAATTTTACAGGAAGGATCAAGGGAATGCATGTCTTCTTAAGAAACTTCACCTATATCATAGAATTCATGATTGTTGAGGATATTAGTTCAATTATAGACCCTAGGTTGTCACAAGTAGTACTAGGAAAACCGTTTGTGGAAATATCCAACATGACTCACAACTCACTCGAAGGTGTTGTAAGATTCACTAACGGGACCGATAAAGTTGCTTATAAGATGCCCCATATGATAGAACAGTACAACTCACTGTCGGACTTAGAAAAAGAGCATACGAAATCAGTCTACCTTAGGAACAAAGAAGACAAGAGAATTGGAGTGGAGTATGTAATGAGCAAAATATTAGGATTTTATAAGGAATGCTTAGAGCTTGGGCCCGAATATGTGACTGGAATGGATGATGAAGGAGAAGTCACGTAAGGATGCGTGACTTCGAGTCTAGCTACAAGACTCATAAATAAAGAAAAGCGCTTTTTGGGAGGCAACCCAATATTTACTTTTCCCACATATTAGGAGTGTCTTGTGTGTTTTAACTCTTTATTGTTTGTTTTATTATGTTTGAATTAGTTTGTAATCATTCTTTGTTTGTTTGTAACTTCGTCTTATTTGCAATCAAAGGTATTTTGCAACGAAATAAGTGTAGGGGAATTATACAGTTTCTAGAACCAAATTCAAACATTTAAAATAGATTGTTTAGATTAATTCGCGTCAGTTTCGATTCATATGATTGAATTGTTAATTCTCAGGTTTTTATGCAGCATTTTGTACAGGAAAATAACATATAAGAATGAGTGCAGGAAATTTTTCATCAAAAACAAAAAATGAGTTTTCACAGAGTGTGGAGACGGCGTCACGATTTACACGCGACGCCATCACCATGACACTTGTGACGGGGTCAGGATATTCCTGACGGTGTCAAACGCCCAGTTACAGGAAAACTCAAAAATTTTAAGTATTTTTGAAAATAAAACTTGTACAACACTTAAAAAAGTTATAATTCTTTTATACCTGCAAAACCATGAGTTTAACAATTCTCTTATCCTATCTTTACTGCTATATAGAGTCAACCCTAATTACAAACTGTATATTATTATATCGCACATTTTATGCTTGGTGCAGTTGTCTTTGTCTTTGATTACATGTTATATTTGATGAAAAGAAGCTTGGAAGTTCTTAGGAAGTTTCATTGGATGATTCTCGGAGGACGATTTAACCAGTTATCGCATGTTTCTTCTCCATTATTGAGCAAACCAAGGGAGTACTAGTTTCTTTTACTTGTTTCTTATCCCTTTATTCATTTTTACGGGTACTTCTATAGAACATTAGGGACAATGTTCAACTTAAGTGTAGGGGGAAAAAATAAGCTTTAGAAACTATTCCTTCATTTTCTATTTGCTTTGTCCTTAAAATGATGAGTAATATATCGAAACATAGCATAAAAAGGTAATTTTGTCCCAAATTTAAATTTTTTTATGACATATACCGACGAAAACCGAGTATTAATAGCGTATCATAGATAGCATTTATATGACTAGCAAAAAAACCCTTAAAATTCCACCCCAAAAATATGAGGTTCGCCTTTAGATCTTTAGGAATTCGGGTGTCTATTATTGATACCCAAGATAGTTTATACCTTTAGCTTTCTCGAGTTAAGGTTCGAATGCAGTCATATGTGTCTATTCCGTCATTACGGATGTGTACGTATGGTCTTTGTCGCCTTTTCTGGAGCATTGGTATCGGTATTAAATTATATGAGCATACCGGTAGTATATTAAATTCTATAATACATATATATATGATCTATATAACTAAAGTTTCACATATTAAGAGTAAGAGTGAGGTGAAAAGGTTTTTAGGAAGGACAGATTACTTTTATCCAAAGTAAAATCCAAAACCTTCCCGAGTCGTATCCCGACAAGGCGTGGATTGAAAATCGAGGTTAAGTTCGTGATCACTGTGTTTGAATATCAGATTTTTGAGTTGGGATTCTATTTTTACAAAATAATATGCAAAAACATATAACGCAAGTAAACATTAAAGCAATTAATGTTATAGACTTAAAAACGTTAACGGAAATCAAAAAAACGCGACTTTAAAATTACAAAATTATCAAAATTTTAACCCTACAAAAAAGCAATTGTAATTTTTAAAAGTCCTAAAAGATAAAGGAAATTTTAGAAAAGAAAAAAGAATTATATTTTTTTGACTTTTATATTTTTTATTATGAATTAAAAACACTTTTAAACAAAAAAATGCATTAAAAATACTAAACTAATTTAGAAAATTCTGAAAAATTCAAGGAAAGTGTTTAAGACAATACTAATCCTATGAAAAATAAAATAGAACTACCAGCTTATCTTAATAAGCTGTAAATAAGCCCTAAAAGTCTGAAAGCTTAAAGTGAAAAACACCCTTAAATACCAAGTGGCCCAAGGGTCTAACAGAAAAGACCCAAGGGCGCAGATGGTAGAGTGTGGTGTGTTAAAACATTTGGGGGTTAAGGTTGAGGTCCCGGGTTTGAAACTGGGGCCTCCTTATACTCTCAAATATTTTTATTTTTTATAAATTTCTTTTTGAATAAGCTTCTAATAAGCTTAAAACAGACTTTAATAAAAGAAACTTTTCTAAAAAGCACTAATAAGCCTAGAAAAAGCAGAATGAAATAAGCAGAACACACTAAAAACTTAACAAATTGAATTTTTAACTGAATTGCACTAAAAGCTCAAATATGCTAGTGGTTATGCTAATAAGCTTCCAATAGACCTAAACACACCTATTAAGCAAGGGCAGACCAGAATAAGCACACATGAATGAACAATAAGCTCAGAAAAGCAAATAAGAAGAACTGGCTAAATAATCAAAACAGTCCCAAAAGGGCATTTTAAGCCTAATTTTAAGCAACTTACTAAATAAGCTAAACCATAAAAACTCAAAACAGATTGACTTTGAACTACAAAGAATTAAAATAAGCAAGTAATAATCATTTTGAATCACTAGATAAGCTAGAAAAAGCTGAAGGAAAATGGCAGTTTAGCCCCTTTTTTAAGCTAAGTGGATAAAGCTAACTGTTTGGTTTTTTTAAGCTTAATAAGCAACAAGGAAAGTAAATTAGCTAAAAACATATGTTTACCTAACCCTAATAAGCACTAATGAACAAAAATAAGCATGTAAAATAAGCTATAAGACTACTAAAAAGCAAAGAGACAGTAAGCTTAAAAACAGACTTAAAAGACTAATGACTAATTGCAGGCTTATAAATAAGCCAGTAAAAACTATTCTATAACCACAAAAAGCTTAAACAGATTAAGCATATAGCACAATAATCTTGTGCTATGAATTTCAATTCCTAAAACTAACCTTAACTAGTCCAAATTTGTAATTAAAAAGTGGCTTTTTAAAATTAAAAACTGAAAATGCATTTTGACAGATTGAGACCAAAACCACAAGTGCAAATGCACACTTAACAAAAACATTCCTATTGCATTTAGACTCTAAAAGAAGCATAAACCAAACTTCAAAACAATCTTTTAAACAAAAATCAAATTTAAACAGTTTGAAAAAGTTCCAAGACCACAAATTTAAAGAATAGATAGACAAACCCTTAAAACTTAATTCTAGACTTTAAAAACTTATAAAAACTGATTAAAAAGACTTAAAAGAGCTTGGTAAAGTTAGCTTAATGACCCAAAATACTTTTGTACTCTTTTTGACCCAGTTTGGCTCTTAACCCAAACACTCCTTTAGCTTTTTAAAATCCATTTTAAAACTAATTTAAACTGAAATAAGCCAAGATTATTAAAAATAGATGACTACCTAACAAACTTAAGACTTAATAAGAAAATTTTAACTACTGAAAAACACTTATCAATAAGCAAAACAGATTAAGCAATTTTAAGCTATATAAGACAGATTATGAGAAATACTTGAACAATTGAGTTTTAAACTACAAGCTAAGCATGTTAAGGAATACTAAGACATAATAAGCATAAATAAGCAAAGATAAGCAGTTTAAATAAGCGAACAGGTTTTTAAGCTAAAATGCAAAAAGTGAACTTACAAGCCCCTTTTGCTCAAACAAGGGTATCAACATGCTCACAAGAGCTTATCAACAAGCTCTAGCTTGTTTTCACAAGCTAGTAAACCCATAAGCCCATCCCTTACTGGCTTATCATCCATTTAGCTTTTTTTTGAGTGATTTTTGGTAAAAAGGCTTAAACCCTATAAACTATGGAAAAGTTTATATGGTCTAAGTCAAACAGCTTATATAAAGAGTAAATAAGAGCTTTTGCTAGCTTATAAAGTACTTTGAAACATAATGACATTAACTTAAAAACTCAGAATTTTATAACATAAAATACCTCAACTTTTCATTAAACTTTAAAAGAGTTACAAGACTTGAATAAAAACTACGATAAGCTAAATTTAAACTAAGATAAGCTGTGTAAAAACTAGATAGCCTCAAGGGCTTACAAGAGTCCTATTTATAGAAGATAAAGAAGGTCTTGGGGTCTTCTCTTTGTGCTAGTTCTGTGAGGAGATAAGAAGCTGTACTTATTATGTGAGAGAGTCGAAATCATCATCTAAACCCTTCAATATGCTTGTTCACCAAGTAGTATGATCACAACCCTTGAATTGGTCTTCAATTCATCAACGAATGAGAAGTTAGGGATTGCCAAGGTAGAATTGGCACCTTGTGGAGTGGGGTTGAGGATAGTTATGGGGTTTTGTTCATTGGAGCAAGGGTCAAGGTGAGAGTGACAGATGAACAGTAACAATGGCGGGAAAAGAGGTGTGTTTGTTTTGGGGATAACGGTGTTAAGGGTGAGGGACTAATGGTGTAAACCATTAAGGACTAATGGTGTTAGTCCTTAAGGGCTAATGGCGTAATGAGATAAGGACTAGCAGTGTTAGTCCTTAAGGACTAACGGTGAAATGGTTTAAATGGGATTATGGTTAAGGGTTATGTTGGGCTTATATTTAGGCCGAGTTATATGGTTTTGGATTTGGGCTTTATAAAGGTATTTGGTTTAATAGAAAAGATTAATAGGCTTACTCGGCCCATTAACTTGGGTACGGGTTGGCCCATTTAAGATGCACACGTCTTTGGCTTCGATTTTGACTTTGACTTTAACTTTTCACGCTCTTTCTATTCCCGTGCTCGGTTTTATCGGTTCTGGCTTTGTTTTTGTCCTTTAGTGAATATCCGATACCTGCATAGTATACCAAGCAAAACAAACATATATTTGGCATTTTAAGTCCGTTTTTGATCATTTATGCTTGTTTTTTTAGGTAAAAGGTATGTGTAATTAAGCACATACCAAAATCCACCATACTAAACTATTGTCGTGTCATCACGCAATGCTATAAGTAAACACTTTAGATGACTAAGAATCTCAATCCCCCTCGACTAATTACCTCGAAAAGTAGCTAAGTGTTCATCAAAGGGAATTAAAGAATCATTAGCTTTGAAAAGCCCCGTTTTGACCATTTTATAAATCTACACTAACTACTACACATATTTTTTTTATATTTTTCCTTTTTCTTTTCTAACTAGAATGTTTGGACTTT
>BQNB010027236.1:0-57819 GCA_026074375.1 Tanacetum coccineum | reverse complement strand
TAAATACACCTCCTCAAGCAAAGTGAGGAGAGTTGGTCATTTGTATTATTTTTATTTTGTAAGTAATCTCTCACTTTCTCTCTCTACTCCCTCTCTCTACAATTCTTTCTCATCTTCTACCTTAATTTATTGTTCTAATTATGAAGTAAAGTGATTCATAGGTTTTGACAATCACCTTCTCTCTTTGCATCAACACAACGCCTAAACCTTTGATCGAAGCATCGCAGTATACGATAAAATCTTTGCTTCCTTCAAGTAAAGCCAGAATTGGTGCACTACACAACTTCTGCTTCAATAGTTAAAACGTTGCTTCTTGTTTGTCGCCCCAAACAAACTTGACCTTCTTCTGACTAAGCTTGGTCATTGGCTTGGCGATCTTCAAAAATCCTTCGATGAATCTTTGGTAATACCCAGCAAGACCTAAAAATTGCTGAATCTCCATTGGCTTTTTAGGAGATGCCCAATCTTTTATGGATTCGATCTTGGTGAGATCCACGTGAATGCCTTGACTATCAATCACGTAGATGAGAAATTGTACCTTGAGAAGCCAAAATTCGCATTTAGAGAATTTAGCGTACAACTCCTTTTTCTTAAGCAATTCTAGAATTTCTTTAAGTTGTTCTTCGTGTTCCTTCTTGTTCTTGGAGTAGATTAGAATATTGTTGATAAAGACGATCACAAATTTATCCAAAAATGGCTTGCACACGCGGTTCATGAGATCCATAAATACCGCTGGTGCATTCGTCAAGCCAAATGGCATAACTTGGAACACATAATGACCATATCGAGTTTTGAATGCCGTCTTCGGAATATCTTCTTTCCGTACTCGAAGCTAGTGATAACCTGATCGCAAGTATATCTTAGAATAATCGCTGGATCCTTGTACTTGATCAAATAAATCGTCGATCCTTGGGAGTGGATAACGATTCTTCACCGTTAACTTGTTTAGTTCGTGGTAGTCAATGCACATTCGAAATGATCCATCCTTCTTCTTGACAAACAAGGCCGAAGCTCCCCAAGGTGAGGAACTGGGCCTTATAAAGCCTTTGTCGGATAACTCCTTTAGTTGGTCCGACAATTCTTACATTTCGGATGGGGCCAATCGATAAGGTGCCGATGCTACAGGTGCAGCACCAGGTATCATATCGATTTGGAATTCCACTTGTCGAGTCGGAGGGAGACCTGACAAGTCCTCAGGAAATACTTCAGGAAAATCTTAAATGATTGGTACGTCCTCAAGTCGCTTCTTCTCTGACTTGTCTTCAGTCCCCTTTGTAGTAACATGTGCCAAAAAGATAGGACATCCTTTTAGCATGTACTTTTGCATTTTAGTGCATGAGATGATGTTCAAACGAGTCTCCTTTCCTTGGTCGCTTCCGTCACCACGAACAATCAACATTTCATTTCCTAGGGAATACGAACGATTTTCTCGGCACAAACGATGACAGCTTGGTACTTCGCCAACCAATCCATACCAATTATGACGTCGACACTACCAAGTTCTGCAGGCATTAAGTCTATGTTGAATGGGCGATTTAAGAATTTTAATGTACAGGCCCGAATGATAGCATTTAACCTAAGTATTCTCCCGTCAGCTAGTTCAACATCATAATAACGATCTAAGGTAGATGGTGTGATATCAATTTGGGAGCTAAATGCAGTAGACACAAAGCTTCTATCAGCACCAATATCAAATAAGATAGAAGGATAGCGGTTGTTTAGAAGGAATGTACCCGTAATGATGTTTGAGTCTGGGTTTATCCCGGCACGGCCTACCGCATATACTTTCGCTAGAGCATTGCCATTTCCACCTTGGTTACCACGGTTATTGTTTTCCATCTTTGGATAATCCCTCTTGAAATGTTCCTGGGCTCCACATTTATAGCAAGTAGGATTTTGACGTGCCCTAGTTCCCCTTTGGTTATTAGCAGTGTTGGCATTTGCAGTACTCCTATAGTCACGAGCCAGATGGCCAACTCTGCTTCACTTGTGACATTTTGGAGCACATTGATCGTCATGGTGATAGTTGCATTTTGAGCATGGAGGTTTAAATCCTGCGTAAGGTTTCTTCTCACCAGACCCTACAGCATAAGCCCTGCTCGTGTTCTGCCTCTAATTCTGTTGTTGTTGGTTATCATCTTGCTTTCTTTTGTTTTCACTCTGTCATTCAGTAAAAGTATGGATCTTCTTGTCCATCAGCTCAGTTGCAAATTCAATTGCATCTTGCATGGTCTTTGGCTTAGATTCCATTACACTTCTGTGAATCATGTCGGGCAAACCACCGACATATTTCTCAATCTTGTCTGACTCTTTAGGAAACATCCTAGCATACATCAATGCTAGTTCCTGAAAATGTTGGTTATAGCTTACCACATCGATACCTTTAACCTTAAGATTCCACATCTCAACCTCTAGTTTCTTAATCTCGCCCCTTGGGCAGTACTTGTCGGTCATCTTCTTTTTCAGGTTTGTCCAAGTCATTACATGAGCAACATCGTGACCAACAGTCTTAACATGGGAGTTCCACCATGTTAGAGCACTTCCAAGAAGAGTACAAGTGGCAGACTTGATTTGGTTTTCCACAGAGCAGTTGCTTATACGGAACACAGTTTCCATTCTTTCAAACCATTGAGTCAACTCGATGACTCCTTCAGTACCCTTAAAGTATAAGGGTTTTCATTTCATGAAGTCTGGGTAACTGCACTCACGAGCAGGTGGAGCTTGTCTCCTTACACCCATGCCTGAATTATGGTTGTCATCGCCATTCATGCTTCTGTGAGCGTCACGTGCTACTATTGCATCAACAACACCTTGATCGATCAATGCCTTAAGTTGAGCATTGGTGATAGATGTGGTGGTGGTTATTGTGGCTGGTGTTGACCTTGTGGCTCTTTTTGGTGCCATTTTCTTCAAATCACAAGAAAATATAATACCAGTTAGATTTCATAAAATCATAACCATGACATGACATATGCACAATAAGTAAAGTGAGATCACATCACACAGTGAAATATACAACGGAATTGAAATTAACAATGGTGTAGGTAAATTGACATTCATTCATAATAAATTTGATTACAGACATAACATAATCCATCCATTCAATACATAATCTGGAAAAACATACATGATCGGTTCAGATACAAAATGATCCCTACCATTAGGTTACAAGATAAAGAATATACAACCTAAAGCCTTACTAGCCGGGAGTTACCCGTAATACTTAGTAGGCTATATACAAAATAGCTAAACACATGGTATAATCTAAAAAGAACTACCGGTCTCGTCTAGTACCTCGAGCTGTATTGGGCCTCTAGCGGGTCCTTGCTGTCCCTATAGTGCTATCACCTGTGTCTACAGTGTACTCATCAGTCTTAGTATCTCCACAAGTTGTGCCTGTCGAGCGCGGTCTACCGCTCGCAAGGCTGCAATCTCTACCTGGTGACCTAACACTGTAGTACGCAGTGCCATAACCTTAGAACGGGCAGCGTCACTAGTATCCATAAACCGTCCACAGGCCTTACAAGAAAGTCTAGCCTCTCTCTCCACAAATAAAGCAGTGTAAGCATGGGAGCGTCTATCCCTCTGCAGTAAGTTGAGCCGACCGCTCAACACTGCTCTAGCATCCTGTGCCTCATCTAGTCTTCCATAAATCTCGTATGTGTCCTGCCTAACCATAATGGCAAACTCTGTCATCCGTCGACCTAACTCTGTGTCATCAGTCGTTGGTGCCCCTGACATGCCTATAAGTATCTCATCCCAAGTATCTGTAATCCCATAACCAACATCTCTCTCTGGATCACGCCCAATCTCCGTATCTAAAGTAGCAACAAAACCATAATCTGTCCTAAAACCTCTAGTAGGTCTAGGTGCAGATGAGCTCTCTCCGACCTCATATCTGGGACCCTGAGAAATACACAACCTCTTCTGAGGTGGTAAGCAAACCTCGGGCCTGTCCGCTCTATGGTCAGTAGAGGGTAGGAGAAAAGGTGGTAATGGTGTATGTAACGGTATAGGTAGAAGTGGTGGTGTCCCTGATGGTGGTGCTAAGGTGTAGGTGGATGGTACAGCAGCCATCATCATGGCCATAAGTGCCCTGGTATGTGAGAGTATGATAGGTGGTGGTAGTGGTAATAAATGAGAAGTGGATGGTAACTCGGTCCTCTCCCGGATCATAGTAGCTCTAAATCCCAAAGGATAAGTAGGACTAGCAGATAGTGGTGGAGGTGATATAGGTAAGGGTGGTGATACTGGCAGTGGTGGAGATGGTATCTGTGGAAGTGGTGATGATAGTGGAGTAAGTGGAGATGGTGGTAGGGTAGGTATGGCAAGAAATCTCTCAACTTCTTCCTCAGAGAGAAATGGTACAAGTGCCTAAGCTGGGATGGATATCTTAGCTGTAGTACGATGTACTGGTGGTGGTGGGACAGAGTCGGCCAGAGCTGGGTACTCTTCCTCCTCCTTATCGTCCTCGTCCTCGTCCTCATCATCAGCCTCGTCTCCGAAGGGCTCCTCCTCCTCCTCATCATCATCTCTATCAGTGGGATAATCAGCTGGATCCTCCTCAGTATCCTCATCGTCATCCTCCTCTGGATCAGACTCAGGAATATACCCTGGTGAATCGGCATCAGGTGAGACAGTAGCAGGCAGTGGCTGCTCCTCAGCTAGGAGTATATCATCCTCCGGTGGCATAAACTCCAGGTATACTGGCTCAGGAACAAACTCTGGTAGAGGTGGTGCATGCCCTGGCTCCTCCGGGCCAGGCACATAATTCGGTGATGGTGGGGCCTGAAAAGCGACCACCACGTATGCATACGGATCCTTTGGCATCATGGGTGGTCCATCGACTCCCGGAGATCCTATGTCTGACAAACCCTCAAGTGGACTGGATACCGCCGTGTAGGTAACTATGGAATCCTCCGAATCCGACATGACAATATCAGAAAATCAAAAGTAGCTTATATAAGTATTAATATACGACTCTTATCGTAATATACGTACTATATTATAAACACATATATTAATTATGAATGCATCTAGTATAACCAACTAATGCAACTGTGATAATTGAGATTTTAACAGGTTAGTTAAAGCATGTATAATTCAGTTTATGTGTGTCATTATGTGTTTATTATATGTAAGATGGAAGTACATGAGTGATGAATCATGGTACTAGTGGAAATGAGATCATTTGAAAGCTTTGTGTAGTTTTAAATGTCGTGTGTGTGTAATTTTCTGTGTACGTACTATGTATATGTAATTCATATTATATATATTAGTTTAGTATTTTATAGGTTTTAGAGTACTTTCTATTTTTAGAAATAGTTAGAAATGAAATTTAGTTTGAAAACTAGTTAGAAAGTTTAAGGTTTAGTAAAACAAGTAAAGGCTTTTATAAAAACTACTAAATTAAAGTGTTTTTGTGTAAATAATAATTAAATAAAAATATATAAAAATATATGGGGGTGTTTGTTCGGCCGGATATGGGGAAAATAAGAGGGGGGAAAACAAGTTTTAGTCAAACTATGATTTTAATTTGGTAATCATCCTTTAACACTATAAATACAAATCATAACCTAAACAAAAATCATTCTTTTTTTCTCTCCCTCTCCTTTGGCCGGCGATCAACTCAGAAGAAAAGGGGAAACCCCAAAAAATTTAGGGTTTTGATTTCTAAGCTTTAAGTTATCGATTTCTTAAACCTGTTTCAATTACTAATTAAGTTTTAATTGCGTAACAATCATTAAGGATGGATTAGGGTTTATATAGGATCTGTAAAATTAGGGTTTTGATCTATAAAAATTTGTTTTTGTATGATTAGTGGTGTTAAGCATGCGTAATTAGGGTTTTAGGGTTTGTAAATTCGGAGTTTAAAAGCTGGCAGTTTTGAAGGGTCATCTTGCGAGAGCCATAACTCGGTCATACGAATAGCTTTTATTGATTTTCTTGAGCATAAAATTAACTACAGAGAGTCTACTTTCTAACCCCATAGGTTTCATGAATTAAAAGTGAGTGAAAGTTAGTTAAATAAATTAAACAAGATTCGTTGTCAAAACTGAGTTTGAGGGGCAGATTCTGAGTTGTGTTTATGAAGTCAAAAACAATATCAAAACGTCTTTTTAATTGATGAACTTGCTGCTGTGGGATTTTCATGATGTATATGATTTTCTGAAATTTTTGTAGAATTTTCCTAAGTGTTTAAATGGGTTTTCTCAAGCTAAACTTTTTAAAGGTCAAATCAGATCATGTTCTGGACACTTTGTGATGTTGATTTTTTATAAAATGGTTAAACTCACTATTATTTTTATCCAAAATCCTATGAAGATCACAATCATTTGGGGAATTAGCCAGCGGATATAAGGGAGAAAGACCCAATTAGGTGTTTAAGTATTTTTTTGGAGTCACCTTGTGACTATAAAAACTGAGTAAAAAGCAGAAAGTTAAGAAGTAAATATTGTAAGGGAACTTGAGGGGTATATAGAAGAGTTAATTAAGATAGGATATAGAGTATCCATCATTGTGATTGTTACATCGACTTGGGTGTGTAACCTAATCGATGGTAACATATATGTGTATTGTTTGTTTAGATTCTTTTCAAGATTAATTGAAGAGTTTTGGATTGCTTGCACTCAATGGTGAGTTTTTTAGTCCCACTTTTATACCTTATGTATTTTTGGGATGGAAATGATGCAAAACTATTTTTGAATTATGAACCGTGGTATGTGTTTTTAAGTGTCGAACTATATGATTGCTATGTGATGGGAATATGGTAAGTACCTTGCGTATGTGACAGTTTGGTATTGACCTAGTTATGAATTGTGGAAAGGTATGTGTATGTGAGGATGACATGACCTAGTGTGTAACCCGAGTGGACTTAGCTAGTCAAGTGGGTTAGTCTTGCGCAAAGACAAAAGAGAGGGATTATTGGGACGACGGGGTACGATCCACCCTAGTTATTTATGAATTGATTTTTGTGATAGAATAGCCATGCATATATGTTCGTAAATGTTGTTTTTGTTTATGCGGCTTGTCACCTAGAGTCTTAAACATGTTAAACTCTCACCAACAATTATGTTGATGTTTTAAGCATCATTTTCAGGTGAGCAAAACGTGTTGTGGAAGAGTTAGGAAGAAGAGTTAGCTGGACCATAAGCTTGCATGCGGAGTCTATGACTTATCTGTTTTAGTTTTCAATTGAACTTGTTATGTTTTGTTCTTCATGCATTATATGTTGGATTTTTGTTTTGGGCGTTGTCATAACACGCTTCGAATCTTGAAGTTTATTGAATGTCATTTTTAGTTTTCTCTATTTGACGCCTTGTGTTGTGATGATGCCTAATGATCATGCCTTTGCGTTTTCCGCCTTTCGGGCTATGACATGATTGGTATCAGAGCCAGGTTATAGAGAATTAGGTGGATTGGCCTAGACTATAGCTAGGAACCTTCATATAGATGCATTTAGGAACTATGTACTTGTGTGTATGTATGTATAATAACTTATGTACATATTTTATGAAGGTTCCAATTGACTATTCGTTTATATTTTCGTTTAGTAAAGAAATATATATATTTATATATATCTATATATTATATTATATATATATATTATATATTGCTAGTAAAATTTTCTTCGTCGACCAACTATCTGATGAAGCTTATACTCTATTTCTTATTTATAGAGTTATGTCTCCCTCAAAGCGTAAGTTTCGTTGGGGAATCATGCGTTCAACTAGGATTAAGCGTTATATCGACCCGATTTCTGGCTATAAGATACAGCGTACAAACCGTAAGTGCTGTATACCCATCGGCTTATATCCGTGTAGAGTGGAAGCGAGTATGACTATGAAGAAAGTAGGTTACCAAATGATTAGAGTGATTCAGAGAAGAAGGGGGGGGGGGGGGGGGGATCGACACGGATGTTGAAAATAAAATGTTTCTAGGTTCTAAGAATACTAGACTTAAGATGAAAAAGAATAACAACTGAGTGAGCACCCTCCTTACAACAAATATGGATTCGTTAGATTGTCATATACTTTATAAATGGAAGAGAGTCAAAGGTAATTAGAGGTGGCGCGCACTCACGCTACACTTTTACACGCCACATATAAAGGACTAACCGTTGAATGGTTGGTTGACTGAGGACGCTAACGATTCAGACCTTAAGTCTACGGCTTGTAATCAACCCATGAACATTGATGTATAGAAGGACGATGTGGGACTGAGTTTCGACTACGACTATGACTATTGTGCAATCGATTTGATTTAGGATGTTTAGTGTTTCTTTTATCATTTGAACCACGTTAGGAAATGTTATTTTCGATTATGATTATTAATGAGAAGTGGTTTTAGGTTTTATCGTTTCGTTGCTATGTTCCTTTTTAAAATGTGTTATGTGTTGATTGATGTGTTTGAGATTTCATGAAGTATTTTCATGTATAGGTGTGATGAGATGTATAAGGTACACGCGTAAAAAGTGGGCATCTAAATTTATGGTGGTACAACATAATTATACATGCGCCAAACACTCAAATTAGACTTGCAAGTATAATTACAATGTTGATTTGGTGTTATTGTATTGTTGACACATATTGGTTGGTTATGTTTGTACGTATATAGTATTGTAGGGATAGTAATATCATAGGATATGAAATCCGTAGTGTATCGTCTAGTATATATAATCCTATGTCTTAGTAGAAACATGGTTCAATCGTTCAATCCCTAACCATCTCCTTGATGTCTCAGAAATTATTGCTCGTACAAACTTCAGATAGACATCTCATCCTGTGTGTGAAACATTAATGACCTCAACTGATAACAATCCTCTAACAATGCCAATGGTAATGAAAATGGTAGAGGAATCAAATGGTTTTCACCTACAAAGGATTTGTGACGTGTGGACCTCGAGACTTTGACGGAACTGGTGGTGCGGTGGCGTTGACTAGATGGATTAAAAAGATGGAATCCGTGATAGATAATGGCGGATGTTTGACTAATCAAAGGGTGAAGTATGCCGCGAGTTCATTCATTGGCAAAGCTTTGACTTGGTGGAATAGTCAAGTCCAAGCAAGAGGTCGAGATGCTGCTAATGCAATGGCGTGGAATGACTTCAAGGCATTGCTAACAACAGAGTTTTGTCCAAGCAACGAGATTGAGAAGTTAGAAAGCGAGTTTTGGAATCATTTAATGTCTTGGATTATCTGATCATAAATGGATACACTGGAACACGATTTCATGTCCCGTTGGCCTTTAGTTGGTTCACATATAGTCACAACTCCTAGGCGAAGACGTGTCAAAGGTATGTCTAATGGGTCTGCCATACTCAGATTCGTTCGGAATGCATCGAGCTACTCACCCTGCCTATTCTTACTTGCTAGGATATTGCCTGATGAGGCGTTTTTTTTCCCGGTTTAGTGGTACTTTAGTAAGGCTGGTGAGAAAAGAAAAGAAAGGGATGAGGTGACACGCTCAGAAAGTGTAGAAAAGATGAAATAAAGCTAAAAGGGGAGAGGGGTTATTGTATAGCAGCAGTTCCTCCTGCAAGAGAAAATGGAAATTTTCCAAAGTGCGCTAGGTGTAAGGGTTATCATGCTGAAAAAGGACCATGCCGAGTGTGCTACAATTGCCAAAGGCGTCTTAATGTCTCATAGCCGGGTTTGTAGAATCAATCGGTTAGGCATGCAGAGCCGGATCCGAGCAGTTTAGGCCAAGAGATGGGCAAAATGCTTGTTATGAGTGTGGGAACCCCGGCGCGGCTCGCATCTTTCGTTCCAAATTATCGTCCTAGGTGGAATTCAAGGATGTAATCAATTTGGAAATCTAGCTAGCGTTGGAAGGGAAATAGGAACACCAGGGCAATGAGAACCAAACGAGTGGAAGGCTTTCAATGTTGAATGTTGTTGATGCTCTTCAGGACCTAATGTGTAACGGGTATTATCCTTAACCAGCTCTACGCTACTGTGCTTTTCGATTCTGGTGCTGATTTTAGTTTTATATCCACTAAATTTGGGCTCCTTATTAAATGAGAAAGAAAAGCTAGTATTGCGAACACGGGATATGTGCTGATAGATAGTCGCTAATGGTAGAAGGAAAAAAAGTTGATAGTATTTTTGTGGCTTGTAGATAGAGCTAGGTGATTCTATTATTCCTATAGACTTGTACCATTTAGGACACGGAATGGACAGATTTGATGTGCGATAGTAGGATATGGGATTGGTTGTTACTCTCACCACTCCTCACCCGGCCGCCCCGTGAGCGTAATGTCACGAGTGATAGTTAGGATACCTATAGAAGTGTAATGGTACTATGTGTTCAAGGAGAACGTAATGTCGGGAAGAAAAAGACGTTAATGAGCACAAAGGCGAATGAAACAACGTTAAGTGATATTCCTATCGTACGTGATTTCGAGGACGTATTTCTGGATGACATGTCAGGATTGCCGCCACAACGACAAGTGCAGTTTTGTATAGATTTGATTCCTGGAGCGACGCCCGTAGCGAAGTCGCCATATCGACTGGCGCCTTCGGAGATGCAAGAATTGTCAGAGCAACTTCAAGAGTTGCAAGACAAAGGATTTATTCGGCCAAGTCACTCACCATGGGGAGTGCCAGTTTTGTTTGTCAAGAAGAAGGACGGATCGTTCTGTATGTGTATAGACTATCGTGAACTGAGCAAGTTAACCATCAAGAATCGTTATCCACTTCCTAGGATCGACGATTTGTTTGACCAACTTCAAGGAGCGCACTATTTCTCTAAGATAGACCTTCGATCTAGTTATCATCAGCTGAGAGTGCATGATGATGATATCTCGAATACCGCATTCAGAACACGATATGGGCATTTTGAGTTTACGGTTATGCCATTTGGATTGACAAATGCACCCGCAGTTTTCATGGATTTAATAAACCGAGTGTGCAAACCGTACCTGGATAAGTTCGTCATAGTGTTTATTGATGATATCATGATATACTCAAAGACGAAGGAAAATCATGAAAATAATTTGAGATTGATATTGGAATTGCTAAGGAGAAGCTGGATGCGAAGTTCTCCAAGTGCGAATTTTGGTTGCAAGAGGTACATTTTCTTGGACACGTGGTAAATCACAACAGTATTCACGTGGCCAAGATAAAGAATTTGAGGGCGGTGAAATTTTGTGAAAAGTTGGCGAAAAGTCCCCTACGGCTCCATCTGAAGTAAGATAAAGTTCTGGGATTGGCTGGGCTATTTAGACGTTGTATTGAGAACTTTCCAAGGATTGTAAAACTTTACTTGCTGACTCAGAGAATTCAAAAGTAAGATGGGTTGAGAAGCAAGAGGAAAGCTTTCAAATATTAAAGGATATTTGTGTAATATGCACAACTATTGTAGTTACCGCGATGGGGTAGAGATTTTGTGGTTTTATTGTGATTGCATCAAACAAGGATTGGGATGTGTTCTTATGGCAACGGGATAGGTAGGTAATTGCCTACTTGCATCAAGACAATTTAAGAGCCACAAGAAGAACTACACGTCCATGACTTAGAGTTAGCTGGTGGGTGTGTTTGAGCTTGAGATTTGGAGGCTTATTTGTATGGATCAAAGGTGTTACTATATACAGATCATAAGGAGCCTGTCAACCATAATTCGATCAGTCGGGAGTTAAAATATGTGTCAAAGGAGATGGTTAGAGCTGTTTAGTGATTATGAATGTGAGATTAAGTACCATCCTAGTAAAGCAAATGTAGTAGCTGATGCTTTAAGTAGAAAGGAGAGAGTGAAGCCTCGACAAGTGCGAGCAATGGCTGTGACAATTCAGTCTGGAGTTAAAGGACTGATATTGGCAGCTCAAGATGAAGCGTTTAAGGATGAAAGTGTGATAGCTGAAGGATTAAATGGTACGGACCAACAAATGGAAAAAAGAAAGGATGGAAGCCTATACTATTTGGATCGTATATGGGTTCCATTAGTGGGTGGTGTAAGAACCAAGATCATGGATGAAGCTTATAAGACAAGGTACTCTGTGCATCCCGGAGAGAACAAGATGTACTATGATCTTCGAGACATGTATTGGTGGCCAGGTATGAAGAAGGAGATTGCTATTTATGTTAGCAAGTGTTTGACATGTGCAAAGGTGAAGGCTGAGCATCAAAGACCGTCAGGTTTATTGCAACAACCTGAGATACCTGAGTGGAAATGGGAGAAAAATGTCGATAGGGACTTTATAACAAATTGCCAACGGTCAAGTATGTGGTCATGATGCGCTTTTGGTTCATAGTTGATAGGTTTGACCAAATCGGCGTATTTCTTGGTCACTACGAGAGATTATAGTATGGAAAAAGTTGCAAGGTTGTACATCGATGAGATTTTTTGCATGACTATGGTGTTGTACCAACATCGATTATTTATGATATAGATAGGACGTTTTTACGTTCATGGTTTTGGCAAACAATGCAAAAAAGCTTTGGAACGCCGTTTAGATATGGTACGACTCTTATCTCCTCAGACAGATTGACAAAGCGGATGCATACAATGACAAACATTAAAGGATATGCTGTCTATCTGCGTACAGAGAGCGTGTGTGATTGATTTTGTGGAAGTTGGAATATTCATTGTCGTTGGCTGAATTTTCCTTAACAAAAGCTATCAATTTCGAGCATTCGTTGTGCTCTCCCTTTTAAGGCGTTGTATAGAAGGAGTGTAGGTCGCCTGTTTTATGGGCTGAGATGGAGATATGCGATTAAATTGGACGGAGTTAGAGTGCAAGAAACAACTGATATGTTTTGTGATTAGAAGCTAGTCCTTAAAAGCTGCTAGAGATCGTCAGAGGAGCTACGCAGATAATAGAAGGCAACCTATAGAGTTTCAAGTTGTGATCATGTAAATGTTGGAAAGTCTCACTTGGAAAGGTGGTAGTTGCGGTTTGGAAAGAAAGGAAGTTAGCCCAATATTGACCAAGTTGCAAGCTTATCTCATTTTTCATGTATATCTTTGTATAAGATGCAAGAATTTCGGCAAAACAAAGATGTACATGATATATTTATGTAATTTTTGTGTATTGGGTATAAAAGTGGGTATTTGTTGAAGCGTAGGAAAGTTTTTGTGGTTCCGGGAGTGTCTAAACGCAATTTATCGCGAAACGCATACACTTTACGTATCCGATAAAAATAAAATGAACAAAGTTAATAATTATCCTCAAAATAATTATATAACCCTTGCTTGATGTAAACATTTAATTGTTTGGTGCCCGTTTACATTGAACGCTAATTTTTGGCGTACGCGATTTAACTTAACGTTTACAATTTAAAGCAAACACGTACAATACCAAAAATAAATAGTACATTTATTAATGTCGTCAAAGGCTTGAAAACACAGGGTGTTATAAAGTTAATTAGGGTTAATTATGCTAAATTCGGAATAGAAATCTGGGCAGAATTTTAGGTCATCTTGTGAGAGTCATATCTCGGTCATACGGATAGCTTTTATTGATTTTTTTGAGCCTAAAATTAACTACAAAGAGTCTACTTTCCAACCCAAGTGGTTTTATGAATTAAAAGTGAGTGGAAGTTAGTCAAATTAATCAAACAAGATTCGTTGTCAAAACTGAGTTTTCAGGGCAGATTCTGAGTTGTGTTTGTGAGGTCAAAAACCATATCAAAACGTCTTTTTAATTAATAGGCTTGCTACTGTAGCAAGTTCATGATGTTATGATTTTCTAAAATTTTTGTAGAATTTTCTTAAGTTTTTAAATAGGTATGCTCAAGCCAAACTTTTTGAAAGTCGAATCAGGTCAAATTCTGGACAATTTGTGATGTTGAATTTTTATAAAATGGTTACACTCATTATTATTTTTATCCAAAAATCATAAAAGCTCAGAACTCATTGGGGAGCTATGGGATGTAAGGAGAAGAACCAATTAGGTGTTTAAGTATTTTATTTAGAGTCATCTTGTGACTATAAAAACTGACTAAAAAGCAGAAAGTTGAGAAGTAAAGTTTGTAAGGTAATTTGAGGTTAGAAAATATGAGGAGTATATAGAAGAGTTAAATCAAGATAGGATATAGAGTATCAATCGTTGTGATTATTACATCAACTTGGGCGTGTGACCTAATCGATGGTAACATATGTGTGTATTGTTTTGTTTAGATTATTTACAAGATTAAGTGAAGGAATTGGAATTTGCTTTGCATCAGGTGAGTTTTACAGTCCCACTTTTTACTTATATTTTGGGATGGAAATGATGCAAAACTGTTTTTGAATTATGAACCGTGATATGTGTTTTTAAGTGTCGAACTATATGATTGCTATGTGCTATTGCTATGTGATATGAATTGTGGTAAGGCATGTGTATGTGAGGATGACATGACCTTGTGTGAGACCCGAACGGACTTAGCTAGTCAAGTGGGTCAGTCTTGCGCGGAGATATTATGGGACGGAGGGGTACGATCCACCCCAGATATATGTGAATTTATTTTGTGATAGAATAGCCAAGCATATATGTTCGTAAATGTTGTTTTTGTTGATCGCGGTGTCATAAGTGAGTCTTAAACCTGTAACTCTCACCAACAATTATGTTGACGTTTTTAGCATCATTTTCAGGTGAGCAAAACGTGTGAAGAGTTAGGAAGAGGAGTTAGCTGGACCATAGGCTTGCATGCGGAGTCTATGATTTATCTGTTTTTTTTGTTTTCAATTGAACTTGTCATGTTTTGTTCTTCATGCATTATATGTTGGATTTTTGTTTTTGGCGTTGTCATAACACGCTTTGGACCTTGAAGTTTAATGAATGTCATTTTTAGTTTTCTCTATTTTGACGCCTTGTGTTGTGATGATGCCTATTGATCATGCCTTGCGATTCCGCCTTGGTGGGGTGTGACAGATTGGTATTCAGAGCCAAGTTATAAAGAACTAGGTGGATTGGCCTAGACTATAACTAGGAACCTTCATATAGATGCATTTAGAAACTATGTGCTTGTTTGTACGTATGTATAATATATTTTATGTATATATTTTGAAGTTCCAATTGCTTATTCGTTTACTATTTTTGTAGTAGGAATATATATATATATATATATGCTAGTATTTATTTTCTTCGTCGCCAAGTATCTGATGGAGCTTATACTCTTCCTTATTTATAGAGTTATGTCTCCCTCAAAGCGTAAGTTTCGTTGGGGAATCATGTGTTCAACTGGAATTAAGCGTTATATCGACCTAATTTCTGGCTCTAAGATATGGCGTACAAACCGTAAGTGCCGTATACCCATCGACTTATATTCGTGTAAAGTGGAAGAGAGTATGACTATGAAGAAAGTAGGTGACCAAACGATTGGAGTGATTCGGAGAAGAAGGATCGACAAGGAAGGGAATGTTTCTAGGTTCCAAGAATACCACACCTCGGATGAAGAAGAAGAAGAGCTGAGTGAGCACCCTCCTTACAACAAATATGGATTCGTGGATCATCCACAACTCCAAATGGAAGACCAAAGGAACAAGTTTGCACCTTACCCATTACCACCACAAGAAGGCAATATGAATGGTTGGTTGATTGATGATGCTAACGATTCAGACCTTGAGTCTACGGCTAATGGAAGACATTGGTGGGAGCTGAGTTCGACCTCGACCCAACTACTCGTGCAATCGATATGATTTAGGATTTTAGTGTTTCTTTCTATCGTTTGAACCATGTTAGGAAATTTTATTTTCGATTATGATTATTATTAATGAGAAGTGGTTTTAGGATTTATCTTGTGTGCTATGTGCCTTATTAAATGTGTTATGTGTTGCATGATGTTTTGATTTCAAGAAGTGTTTTCATAGGAGCGAGTACACGCGTGAAAGAGGGCATCTATAATTATGGTATACAACATAATTATACATGCTCCACAACACAAATGGACTTACAAGTATGATTACATGTAATTAGTGTTGACACATATTGGTTGATTATGCTTGTACGTATATAGTATTGTGGGAAATGTAATATCATGGGTTATGAAATCTGTAGTATATCATCTAATATATATAATCCTATGTCTTATCAGAAACATGGTTTAAACACGACAACCTAACAACCCTTCTGATGTTGCGGAAATCATTGCTCAACAACTTCAGAACATCATCCTGAACATCGTGACTCAAGTGACTAACAACCTTAACAATGGCAATGGTAATGGAAATGGTGGAGGAAACAATGGTTGCACATACAAAGGATTTGTGGCGTGTGGACCTCGAGACTTTGACGGAACTGGTGGTGCGGTGGCATTGATTAGATGGATTGAAAAGATGGAATCCGTGATAGATAATAGTGGACGTTTGGTTAATCAAATGGTGAAGTATGTCGCGAGTTCGTTCATTGGCAAAGATTTGATTTGGTGGAATACTCAAGTCCAAGCAAGAGGTCGAGATGCTGCTAATGCAATGGCGTGGAATGACTTCAAGGCATTACTAACGACGGAGTTTTGTCCAAGCAATGAGATTGAGAAGTTAGAAGGCGAGTTCTAGAATCATTCAATGGTTGGTGTTGATCATGCTGGATACACTGATCGATTTCATGAGTTTGCAAAGTTGGTTCCACATTTGGTAACTCCTAAGGCGAAGCGTGTTACAAGGTACATTAATGGGTTGCCATCTCAGATTCGTGGAATGCTTTGAGCCACTCAATCTGCTACTATTCAAGCTGCTATTCTTACTGCTGGGATACTGACTAATGAGGCAGTCCGCAGTGGTACTTTGGCTAAGGCTGGTGAGAAAAGGAAAGAAAGGGATGAGGCGAGTAAGTCATAAAGTGTTGGAAAAGACAAAAAGAAAGCTAAAAGGGGACGAGGGTTTATAGCAGCAGTTCCTCCTAGAAGAGAAAATGGAAATTTTCTAAAGTGCGCTAGGTGTAAGGGTTTTCATGCTGAAAAAGGACCATGCATAGTGTGCTACAATTGCCAAAGGCCGGGTCACATAGCCAGACACTGTAGAACACCGGTTAGGCATGTAGAGCCGATATGAGCAGTTAGGCCAAGAGATGGGCAGAGAGCTTGTTATGAGTGTGGAAATTTGGATCACTTATGTCTAAATTATCCTAAGTGGAACCGAGGACGTAATCAATCTGGAAATCAGCTAGCTTTGGAAGGGAATAGGAACACCCGAGGCAATGAGAACCGAGCTAGGGGAAGGGCTTTCAATGCAAATGATGTTGATGCTCTTTAGGATCCTAATGTAGTGGTGGGTACGTATTCCTTAAACAATCTCTACGCTATTGTGCTTTTCGATTCTGGTGCTGATTTTAGTTTTATATCCACTAAATTTGCGCCCCTATTAAATGAGAAACCTAGTATTGCAAACCCTGGGTATGTGATAGAGGTAGTGGTATGTGCTTAAATACACATATCTTTTTACCTAATTAAATAAGCTAAAAAGACCAAGAATGACCAAAAATAGATAAAAATGCATTGTATATGTATATTTTGTGATTTGTGTCTTGCAGGTATCAGATATTCAAGAAATGGACAAAAACGAAGCAAAATGGACAAAGCCGAGCACGGGAATGAAAAGAGCGCGGAAAACCAAAGCCGAAGGCGTGCCCATCTTTTACGGACCAACCCGGGCCCATTTCAATGGGCCGGGTCAGCCCATTAAGGGTTATACTTATTAACCACAAGCCTTAACCCATTTATTATAAATCCTAAACCCATTTCATATCTATGTCTAGCCAAATTAAGCCCAATCCCAATAACCTGACCCATGTCACCCTTTTATAAAAACAGGTCAACCCGAGTCAAAGATACTATTTATCTTTTACCCTTTTCCCTCCTTAATCCCATTTACCCTGCACACACACGCGCAGGTTAAACCTCTTCACCCCACGCTTAATACGCTTCTAGAAGGAAATCCTGCCATCTATGACACTACTTGTCCACCTTGGCAATCCCAAGGCCAATGATTGGTTGATGGGACGTAGAGGAGTGATCAATGGCTCACAAGTGATGGATTGAAGATCAAGGGCTAAGATTGAATGGATTGAGGAGCGTCTCATGGGCTACAAGCTTTTTCATGGTGCTATAAATAGAAGAGGATATCACACACAGAGAGGCATCTAGTGTAGGGTTAGAATATGAGTAGTGTAAATTGGCTTATAGCTTATTTTTCCAGCTTATTGTTATTTATTTTATGCAATTTCCTTTTCAACAATGTAATTTCCTTTTTTATTTAATAAAATTCTGTTTCTTAAATTCCTGTCTTAAAATTCAATTTACATTTATGCAATTTACTTTAAAATGTGTTTGGATGTCATAAGCAATAAGCTCTTTTACTCATTTAAGCTTTAACTTATTCAGTTAAGCTTTCTAATAGCTTAACTGAATAAGCCACTCTACTTCATCTTCCCAAAATTTAGTCAAATAAGCTCTCTTATGGATGATAAGCCAAACATGGATGGGCTTATGGTTACTCACTAGCTTAGGCTAGAGCTTGTAGATTAAGCTCTTTTGAGTACTTATTGTCCTTGTTTAGAGCATAGGACAAAGGTACTTACACTTTCTCTCTTTTAAAGCTTATTTTATGTTTTGCTTATTTACTGCTTATTCTTGCTTAATCCTTGCTTATTCAGTTTTAATACAACTTATTGAATCTAGTTTAAAGTTTAGTATAATCTATTTTTAAGTTTTATAAAGTTTTACTCAAAATAGTTTTAGAAAATCCAACAATATGTTTATTTTAGCTCAGCTTAATTTAGTGCTTATTTCTTATAAGTTTTTGCTTACTTGTCCTTTAAATGCATAGTGCTTAATCTGTTTTGAGTTTTTAAGACTTATATGAATCTGTTTTAGCTTAAATATAGACTTAAGGATTTTAAAGGGGTGTTTGGTACAAGCAATTAAAACTGCTTGTGCTAATTTTGGTCATTAGATTAGGTTTAATAAGCTCATAATAAGTCTTAGAATTAAGTGTAGTAAGTTTAATATTAGTTTAAGTAAGTTTTCAAGTCTATTTCATAAGAATTTTGAATCTGTCATTCTTTTAGTGTCCTAATAAGCCTTATTAAGCTTAGTCTTTTAATGTGCAAACAAGGTGTTGATTTTATGATTAATTTGGCTCTATTTGTCACTAGGTAAGACTGTTTTGAAAGCATTCTAGCTTGGTTAATTTCATTTGAGTCCTTTTGTCCAATTAAATGTCAAAGAGCTTAGGAGTGTTAAGGACAAGCTTCATGATTGAAATTTGCAAATGATTGGTGGACAAAGACTATCTTATCTTTGGTTAGCAGTTAACTAAATTAGCTTGTCATAGTCTATAATGAATCTGTTTTGAGTTTCTAGTTTATAAAAATTCTTTTTGAGTTCTAAAACCTGTTCTGCCAATTGTCTGCTATTTTATATCTGTCTTTTTAAATCTCCTTTTTCTAGCTTATTTTCTTTTTCCTTTTACTTAAATCTTGCTTATTTGTGTTCTTAGAATATAGGTCTTTATCTGTTTTAGGTTATTCAGCTTATCCCTTTGGCTTATTTAGCTTTTATCTTAGGTTAAATGTCTGTAAAATGTCCTTTAAATCTGTTTAAATGCTATCTGTCTTTTAGCTTTTTAGGTGGTTTTCAGCTTAATAAGTTAGCTTATTTTTGTTCCTATATGATCATTAGTTCATAGTGTTCATCTGTTTTTAGCTTGTAGCTTATTTCTTTTGCTTATTAGTCCTTAAAGATAGCTTATAATGTGATGGTTTACCCCTTTTTGTCTGTTTAAGTGCTACTGTCTTCTTGAGTTTCTTAGCTTATAATGTAGCCTATTTTTGGTCTTAGTGCTTATTAAGTATAAGAGTAAGCCTGTTTTAGCTTATTTTGTTTTTTTTCCTTTTGCTTATCTTGTCCTAAAACTCTAAACAGTTTTCTCTATTAGTCATTAGTGTTAATAAGCAAAACTATCTCTTTTTCTTAGCTTATTTCTGGCTTATTAGTGGTTTTTAGAAAATGTTGTTTTACAAAAAGTGCTTATTTTAGTCTAATCTAGCATTTTCAAAAATAAGTTTTGCAAAATAAAAATGTTAGGCCGTATAGGGAAGCCCTAGGCTCGAATCCGGGACCTCAACCTTAACTGCCTAACATTTTAACACACTATCCACTACCAACTCGCCCTTGGGTCTTTTTCATTACATGTTGATATTTATTCATTAAATTCCCGTTTTGATTATTAAGCCAATTTGCTTATTTTTACTGCTTATCCCTAGGGCTTATTTGATAGATTTATTTTTCCTTCATTAGTTTTAGTCTTTAATATTTTCAGTAATTTTTCTAGATTTTTTATAATTAGTTTAATATTTTTAATGTTTAATTTAGATTAAAAGTGTTTTTAATTCATAAAAAATTAAATAAAAGTCAAAAAAATATAATTCTTTTTTATAATTTTTTTAATCATTTAGGACTTTTAAAAATTAAATTTGCATTTTTAGGGTTAAACTTTGTTAATTTAGGTTTCTAAGTCGCGTTTTTTCGATTCATGTTATCGTTTTTAGCTTTAATCCTTAATTGCCTTATTTGTTTTCTTGCCTTTATTTGTTTTTACTTTTCATAAGTAGAAATAGAATCAAAAACCCAAAATATTTGATATTCAAGCATCAAACAAAGTACTTTCGCGGTTTTCAAATTCACCTCTTGTCGGGATACGACATTCGGGAGATAAAAGATTGTTTGTCCTCAAGCAATTTTTATAATCAAAGGTATCTTTACCTATAATTAATTTGATGTTATTTAGGGATATATATTATTTATATAAGAACTATTTGGATCGGAATCAGGTAGCTATTGGTTAAAGAAGGAAGAAGTTGATTGAATTTTTCTGTGGTATGTAGACTTGGTTACAATAGTGATTAGTGGCTAGGAGAACTGGCTAGGGAGATTCTATATTCCCTATAGATTTGATACCATTGGGATAAGGAAGTTTTAATGTGATAGTAGGAATGGATTGGTTGTCAAACCAAAAGGCTGTGATCGTGTGTCACGAGAAGATAGTTAGGATACCTATAGAAGAAGGTAAGGTACTCTGTGTTCAAGGAGAACGTAATGTCGGGAAGACAAAGACGTTAATGAGCACAAAGGCGAATGAACCGGCATTAAGCGATATTCCTATCGTACGTGATTTCGAGGACGTATTTCCGGATGACCTGTCAGGATTACCGCCACAACGACAAGTAGAGTTTCGTATAGATTTGATTCCTAGAGCGACGCCCGTAGCAAAGTCGCCATATCGACTAGCGCCTTCGAAGATGCAAGAACTGTCAGAGCAACTTCAAGAGTTGCAAGACAAGGGATTTATTCGGCCAAGTCACTCACCATGGGGGAGATGCCGTTTTGTTTGTCAAGAAGAAGGATGGATTGTTTCGCATGTGCATAGACTATCGTGAACTGAACAAGTTGACCATCAAGAATCGTTATCCGCTCCCTAGGATCGACGATTTGTTTGACCAACTTCAAGGAGCACGCTACTTCTCTAAGATAGACATTCGATCTGGTTATCATCAGCTGAGAGTGCATGATGATGATATCTCTTTATTTTACATGACGCGTTCAGAACACGATATGGGCATTTTGAGTTTACAGTTATGCCATTTGGATTAACAAATGCACCCGCAGTTTTCATGGACTTAATGAACCGAGTATGCAAACCGTACCTGGATAAGTTCGTCATAGTGTTTATTGACGATATCTTGATATACTCAAAGACGAAGGAGGATCATGAAAATCATTTGAGATTGATGTTGGATTTGCTAAGGAAGGAGAAGTTGTATGCGAAGTTCTTCAAGTGCGAGTTCTTGTTGCAAGAGGTACATTTTCTTGGACACGTGGTAAATCACGACGGTATTCACGTGGACCCAAGTAAGATTGAGGCAGTGAAAAGTTGGAAAGCCCCTACGACACCATCTGAAGTAAGATCATTTCTGGGATTGGCTGGATATTATAGACGTTTCATCGAGAATTTCTCCAAGATTGCTAAACCTCTTACTTCATTGACTCAGAAGAATCAAAAGTATGAGTGGGGTGAGAAGCAGGAGGAAGCTTTTCAAACGTTAAAGGAAAATTTATGTAATGCACCAATATTGTCGTTACCGGATGGAGTAGAAGATTTTGTGGTTTATTGTGATGCGGTCTAAACATAGGGTTTGGATGTGTTCTTATGCAAAGGGATAAGGTAATCGCCTATGCATCAAGACAATTGAAGAGCTACGAGAAGAACTACGCGACTCACGACTTAGAGTTAGGCACGGTGGTGTTTGCGCTAAAGATTTAGAGGCATTATTTGTACGGAACAAAGAGTGTTATCTATACAGATCATAAGAGCCTTCAACACATATTCGATCAAAAGGAGTTGAATATGCGTCAAATGAGATGGTTAGAGTTGTTTAGTGATTATGAATGTGAGATTAAGTACCATCCTGGTAAAGCAAATGTAGTAGTTGATGCTTTAAGCAGAAATGAAAGAGTGAAGCCTCAACAAGTGCGAGCGATGGCTGTGACAATTCAGTCCGAAGTTAAAGGACTGATATTGGCAGCTCAAGGTGAAGCGTTTAAGGATGAAAATATGATAGCTGAAGGATTGAATGGTACAGACCAACAAATGGAAAAGAGAGAGGATGGAAGCCTACACTATATGGATCGTATATGGGCTCCTATTGAGTGGGCTGGTTGTAATGACCAGTTCTGGGACGAATGTCCATAAGAGGGAGGTTTCTTTGTGCATCTCGAAGCGGACAAGATGTACTATGATATTCGGGACATGTATTGGTGATTGGGTATGAAAAAGGAGATTGCTATTTATGTTAGCAAGTGTTTGACATGCGCAAAGGTAAAGGTGGAGCATCAAAGACCGTCAGGTTTATTGCAACAACCTGAGATACCTGAGTGGAAGTGGGAGAAAATAGCTATGGATTTTATAACAAAGTTACCAAGGTCAAGTAGTGGTCATGATGCGATTTGGGTCATAGTTGATAGGTTGACCAAATCGGCGCATTTCTTGGCAATACGGGAGGATTATAGTATGGAGAAGTTAGCAAGGTTGTACATCGATGAGATTGTTTCACGACATGGTGTACCAACATCGATTATTTCTGTTAGGGATGGACGTTTTACGTCAAGGTTTTGGCAAACGATGCAAAAAGCGTTGGGAACGCGTTTAGATATGAGTACGGCTTATCGTCTTCAGACGGATGGACAAAGTGAGCATACAATATAAACGTTAGAGGATATTATGAGAGCGTGTGTGATTGATTTTGGTGGAAGTTGGAATATTCATTTTCCATTGGCTGAATTTTCCTATAACAATAGCTATCATTCGAGCATTCGTTGTGCTCCTTTTGAGGCGTTTTATGGAAGGAAGTGTAGGTCGCCGGTATTATGGGCAGAGATAGGAGATAGCAGATTAATTGGACCGGAGTTGGTGCAAGAAACAACCGATAAAGTGGTTGTGATTAGAGATAGGCTTAAAGCTGTTAGAAATCGTCAGAAGAGCTACGCAGATAATAGAAGGAAACCTTTAGAGTTTCAAGTTGGTGATCATGTAATGTTGAAAGTCTCACCTTGGAAAGGTGTAGTGCGGTTCTGAAAGAAAGGAAAGTTAGCTCCAAGATTTGTAGGACATTTCGAGATCCTCGAGAGAATTGGTCATGTGGCATATAGGTTGAGATTACCTAAAGAATTAAGTAGTGTGGATGACACGTTTCATGTGTCGAATCTAAAGAAGTGTTTAGCTGATGCAAATTTGCATGTGCCGTTGGATGAGATTAAGGTAGATAAGACCTTACGTTTTGTAGAAGAGCCTTTAGAGATTATGGACCGTGAGGTCAAAACTCTTTAGCACTTAGTAAAAATACCTATCGTGAAAGTGTGTTAGATTTCGAAGCGTGTGACCTGAGTTTACTCTGGACGTGTGGATCATAGTAAGGCTAAAGTATCCTTGTTGTTTTGAGGAATGATATTGTCGAGGACTAATGTTTAAATCTCGAGTGGATGATTTCCTAAAGGAGGGGAATACCGTGACAAATGAGATTTTAGCAGGTAGTTAAAGCCTGTATAATTCAGTTTATGTGTGTCATTATGTGTTTTATGTGTTTTATATAGCGTATGTGATGGAAGTACATGAGTGATGAATCATTTCGGTTATACTTGTAGAAATTGAAATCATTTGAAAGCTTTGGCGTTAGTTTCCAAATGTGTGTAGTACTATGTATATGTAATTCATCATTATTATATTTAGTTAGTATTTTATAGATTGTCGGAGTACTTTCTATTTTTAAAAAATAGTTAGATCGAATGTTAGTTTGAAAACAAGTTAGAAACGTCAAGGATTTAGCAAATAATTAAAACGGTTTTTTACTTCAGATTAATGAAATTGTATAATAAATAAATAACATACTATATATAATAATTAAAAGGGTGGTTTGTGTGGATCGGTTCTCCGACAAGGAGATAAAAAGGGGGAAGAATCCCAATTTGATTACAGCTTATTTTTGGTAATTATCTTTTCCTAAACCTATAAATAGAAATAATAACTTAATGAAAAATCACTTTTTTTCTCCTCTCCTCTCTCCTTGGCCGGTCGAACAACACAAAGAACAAAGGGAAACCCAAAAATTTTTAGTTAAGGTAATGTTTTCTAAATCCCTTTTTAATTCAATTGATTTTTATTTAACGTAACAATCATTAAGGATGGATTAGGTTATTGTAAATAATATGTAATTATAAGAGGTTTTGATCATCAAAAAAATCGTTTTTTTTTTAGGGTTAATAATTAGGGTTTTGGGTAAGTTAATTAGGGTTAATTATGCTAAATTCGGAATAGAAATCTGGGCAGAATTTTAGGTCATCTTGCGAGAGCCATATCTCGGTCATACGGATAGCTTTTATTGATTTTCTTGAGCCTAAAATTAACTACAGAGAGTCTACTTTCCAACCCAAGTGGTTTCATGAATTAAAAGTGAGTGGAAGTTAGTCAAATTAATCAAACAAGATTCGTTGTCAAAACTGAGTTTTCGGGGCAGATTCTGAGTTGTGTTTGTGAGGTCAAAAACCATATCAAAACGTCTTTTTAATTAATGGGCTTGCTACTGTAGCAAGTTCATGATGTTTATGATTTTCTAGAATTTTTGTAGAATTTTCCTAAGTGTTTAAATGGGTCTGCTCAAGCTAAACTTTTTGAAGGTCGAATCAGGTCAAATTCTGGACACTTTGTGATGTTGAATTTTTATAAAATGGTTACACTCACTATTATTTTTATCCAAAAATCATAGAAGCTCACAACTCATTGGGGAGCTATGGGATGTGAGGAGAAGAACCAATTAGGTGTTTAAGTATTTTATTTAGAGTCATCTTGTGACTATAAAAACTGAGTAAAAAGCAGAAAGTTGAGAAGTAAAGTTTGTGAGGTAATTTGAGGTTAGCAAGTATGAGGAGTATATAGAAGAGTTGAATCAAGATAGGATATAGAGTATCCATCGTTGTGATTGTTACATCGACTTGGGTGTGTGACCTAATCGATGGTAACATATGTGTGTATTGTTTTGTTTAGATTCTTTGCAAGATTAAGTGAAGGAATTGGAATTTGCTTTGCATCAGGTGAGTTTTACAGTCCCACTTTTTACTTATATTTTGGGATGGAAATGATGCAAAACTGTTTTTGAATTATGAACCGTGATATGTGTTTTTAAGTGTCGAACTATATGATTGCTATGTGCTATTGCTATGTGATATTAATTGTGGTAAGGCATGTGTATGTGAGGATGACATGACCTTGTGTGAGACCCGAACGGACTTAGCTAGTCAAGTGGGTCAGTCTTGCGCTGAAATATTGTGGGACGGAGGGGTACGATCCACCCCAGATATATGTGAATTTATTTTGTGATAGAATAGCCAAGCATATATGTTCGTAAATGTTGTTTTTGTTGATCGCGGTGTCATAAGTGAGTCTTAAACCTGTAACTCTCACCAACAATTATGTTGACGTTTTTAGCATCATTTTCAGGTGAGCAAAACGTGTGAAGAGTTAGGAAGAGGAGTTAGCTGGACCATAGGCTTGCATGCGGAGTCTATGATTTATCTGTTTTTTGTTTGTTTTCATTTGAACTTGTCATGTTCTGTTCTTCATGCATTATATGTTGGATTTTTGTTTTGGGCGTTGTCATAACACGCTTTGGATCTTGAAGTTTATTGAAAGTCATTTTTAGTTTTCTCTATTTTGACGCCTTGTGTTGTGATGATGCCTATTGATCATGCCTTGCGATTCCGCCTTGGCGGGGTGTGACAAAAAGTGGTTTGAAATTTATGAAAGCATCGTCTTTACAAAGATGTATTTTTATCTCATATGTGAGGAGACCGTGAGGCTACGTATTTTATCCTGGGTAACTCAAATTTGTGACCTAATAATATATTATTTTGTTAGATTCAAGCAATACCCTTTTTAATTTGTCTAAGAATTGAACAATAGTACATCTCTTCATTAGCATCTGATGCAAGCTGCAACAAAGTTTTTGAAAATCTTTTTTTACATTTTTCAAAGACATGGAATAAAAAAGCTTTCTGAATACTTTTTGACAATTGAAGTGTATTTGATAAATAGTTTTTCTATGACAGAGATTTGTAAAACTAGATGATTACCTACGTATAGCGACGCCAATTTATAATCTTCGATAAAATTCGATTGTGTCGATGTGGTGTGATTGGCGTGTTTTTCTTTGATCATTTATTCGTGTAGCGCTGAATAATTCTGATCGCAAACTTGCTGTTCAGTGTCTTAAATTTGTGAAATCTCTTAAATTTCATTACCCATTTCAATGTTATGTCGTTATCAGGAATTGCTTTAGGTTTATATCTACGACATTTAGAGTATAGGGAACGGAGTACCACCCCTAATGCTCTTACATCAGTCGTACAAGTATATGTTACCTAGCACTTTATTGCAACTTGGAAGCTTCCTTTAGGCACTAAATGTCACTTAGCAGATGTAAATAGAGTGCCTAAGCTTGCTCTCAGTTATTTTTATTGGGTGATCAATGAAATTCGTAGAAGTTGGTTATAATGCTTGAACGGGACGCCCTGTATATATGTATATTCACGATTTTAAAATGACTTTATACATTGATAAGCTTAACCAGCACTGTTCTTACTTGATCACTTTCACTCCAATTAAAATAGTCGTTTACATAGATTTGAAAAAAAGTAGTAACCCACCTTATTAACACAAAGAAAGCATCAAGTGTTGCAATTAAATTTTGACAGTCACTCCACATATTTTATAGGGTTGTTTATTAAAGGCCAAGATTGTTATATCACTGCTTTCAGTAGTTGGATACGTGAAAGATTACGTCTGTTTGACCTTTTGCTACAGGAACTGACCATTACTAGAGGTGAAGACATACAGGAAAAATTACCACTAACACAGTAGCCATTGTAGGAACACCACCACATGATGTGACAAACACAACATCACAAACCTTTGTCACAACAACAACCACTCAGAAAAATGAAACAGCAGGTTCCCAACTAAAAGATCTATGTTACCCCAAGTTTCATCACCAGCAAAGAAGAAAAAAGAAGACTAAATATTCAGAACTACGCAATGGCACCCCGCAGACAAAGGCAATAGTCGGCTAATATGCAACGACTACTATAATGTAACCGTTAACTTAAACATCTAATGTATACCATATCTATTACTACCTCCCCGCAGCGAAGCGCGGGCTTCTATCCTCGTTTAATACATTAATATTATTGCTCTACGTATTAACGCGTGCATCCCCGTAGGCTCGAATAATTCCCGGACATATATAATTTATATTTGTTCATATTCCAACATTTCTCTGCTTATCTCTATGTTTAGGTTGGACGGAGTGGTCAGTAACTCACCCGGTGAGTTCCCAAATTCACGGGCTAGCCTCCAAAACGGAGGAAAAAGTTACTCGTGACTTGGTGCTCCAATGGTGAGCCACTCACCATCGGTGAGTTTCAAAATTTTTGTGGGCATTCTTGATTTTTACCCGTTGCAAGTTCTTTTTTTAATTTACATTACCTCTTTTTTTACTTATAAATACCCACAACTTCATCATCTTTTATACACAACTTCCTCATTTTATATACATACTCTCCAACACTTTACTTCTCATTTTTTCATGCAACACTCACTATGGCTACGAAACCAAATGATGTTAGAGAAACTACCCCCAGGTGCCTACATCAAGAACTTGTAGCTGATGTCGAACTGGCTATCAATTTGTCGCATGAGTTGAATCGGTACCTGGAGCAATTTCGTACCCGTGCTCCAGAATTGCTGAAGGTGGAAGCATTGCCTGATGGTCCCCTCGTCAAGTATGGTTTTAGTGCTCTGGAGAGTGCAAGCTTTTCCGATATGACAAACTCAAACAACCTGGTGGCAGTTAGGACCGAATTACTACGAACCATTACCGACAAGCAACAAATAATTAACCATTATAAAAATATGTAATGGTTCAAATCATGTTTGTTGGGTTTCAAAAGTTTCTACAACTTAATGTTGCTACTTATACAAGTTACTGCTGCTAGTTCTACTTAGTGCTGCTGGTGAAGACTGCTAAAGATTGAAGAAAATAGACTAAGTCATTAGTACTGTTAGTGTTAGTATAGTTAGTACTGCCAGTACATTGTTAGTACTGCCAGTATAGTTAGTGCTGTTAGTAGTAAGTTAGTACTGCTAGCATATAATAGTTAGTACTGTTAGGAGATATGCATGAGTTATAATAGGAATAGATATGCATTATCTCTTCACACGTTTTGTAAGCCCATTAGGGTTTTTCCTTGGTGTATAAAAGGAACCCTACGACACTAGTTAGAGATATAACTCTCTCACAAATATTCATAGTTAGTAATCTGTAATCTAGCAGATTAATAGTAATCAAAGTTCTGTTTTATTCATTGTTCTTCTTAGCAGTATAAGTTAGTTTCCGCATAACTTATATTGTTCATAGTCATTGTTTCTCTTGTAGTTAGTTTGGATTTATCCAGATTGACTACCACCCTTAACAGGCTAGAAAGATCTATTCAGACTGGGATCAACAAGTGGTATCAGAGCTTGTTGAGAAACTCTAAGTAAGAAGAATCAAAACAGATCTGTTATAAACCTTTACCTTTCAGATATATTCAATGACAGGAGAAGATGAATTTCATGATGATAATCCACCACCACCACCACCACCAGTTACACCTACATAACAAGCCTCTCACACTCTGTCAACCATTAAACTTCCTATTATGAAGAAAGGTGAGTATGACATATGGGCCATGAAAATGGAACATTACTTGAGCCATACAGACTATCCTATATGGGAAGTCATACAAAAAGGAAATGGTCCTGTAAATGTCTCTACTGACACAAATGGACAAATAAAGGTTTTACCTCCCAAAACTGCTGAAGAAATTTTAGCCAGAGGGAGAGAAAGCAAGGGCCACCTTACTTATGGCTATACCAGAAGACCATTTAGCAAAGTTTTACAAAATTACTGATGCTAAATATATGTGGGAAGCTATCAAATCCAGATTTGGTGGCAATGATGAATCTAAGAAGATGCAGAAATACATTCTCAAGCAACAATTTGAAAGCTTTTCTGTATCCAACTCAGAAGGATTGCACAAAGGTTATGACAGGTTTCAGAGTCTTCTGAGTCAACTTGAGATTCATGGTGCAGGTGTCTCTACTGAAGATGCAAATCAGAAGTTTCTTAGGTCTTTACCTGCTTCCTGGTCCCAAGTATCCTTGATAATGAGGACCAAGCCAGGAGTAGATACTCTTAGTTTTGATGATCTCTATAATAATCTTAGAGTATTTAAGTCTGATGTTAAAGGCTCTACTGCATCATCTTCCAGCACACAGAATGTAGCGTTTGTTTCTTCTGAAAGCACTAGCAGTACTAATGATGTTAGTACTACTTATGGTGTTTCTACTTCTTCTGGATATAACTCATAAAGGGAAAACTCTTCATTATACACTGATGAACTAATGTACTCCTTCTTTGCTAATCAATCTAGTGGTCCACAATTGGATCATGAGGATCTGGAGCAGCTTGATGAGTTTGATTTAGAAGAGATGGACTTAAAATGGCAAGTGGCCATGATTTCAATGAGATTGAAGAAGTTTTACAAGAAGACAGGAAGAAAGCTGCAGTTTGATGCCAAGGAACCAGTTGGCTTTGACAAGACCAAAGTCGAATGCTTCAATTGTCACAAGACAGGGCATTTTGCTAGAGAGTGCAGATCAAAAGGGAATCAAGATATCAGGAGGAGAGATGCAGGGAACACTGGGTATAAAGCAAAAGACAATGGGAGGAGACCTGGAAAACAGGAGGAACCTAAAGCTTTGGTAACTCTTGATGGAGATGGTGTTGATTGGACTGGTCATGCAGAGGATGAGCAAGAGAACTTTGCTTTGATGGCTTACAGCAATTCAGGCTCAGACACTGAGGTAACATCTTGTTCAAAAGAATGTGTGGAATCATATGCTAAACTTAAAAAATTATATGATGAACAGAGAGAACAACTTGGTGATGCTAGTATAGAAATAAAAGCCTATACACTAGCTTTAGCAAAGGTAGAAGCTCAATTAGTTTGTCATCAAAAAAATCAATTAGCTTATGAAGAAAAAATTAGGTTTATGAAAATTGATTTAGATGATAAAACTGATGTGCTCACATATCATAAGAAACTATTAGCAGAAGCTGTAAAAGAAAAAGAAGAATTAAAAACCAAACTTGAGAATTTTCAAAGTTCTTCTAAAGGTCTTAGTAAACTGCTAAAAAGTCAGATGAGTGCTAAGGACAAATCTGGGCTTGGGTATGGAGATCAAATACATGAAGGTGTTTTAAGTTATGAAAATGAAGTTTTTCAAAGTGTATTTGACAGTAGGTCAAGTGATGTAGAAGATAGTCCTGTGTATGATAGATTTGCAAAAGTTGAAGGAATGCATGCAGTTCCCCCTCCAATGACAGGAAACTACATGCCTCCAAAATCTAATTTTGGAATAGATGAGTCAAATTTTACATATGGTCCAAAATAGTCTAAAACTAGTGAATCTGCTGCTAATACCAGTGATTTTGACTCCTGTGAAACCAATTCTAGTGTAGAAATACTTGAATCTGTGCCTGAACCAGTTGTAGTTGAACCCAAAGTTGTTAGTCAACCTAAAGTTTGGTCTGATGCTCCTATCATTGAGGAGTATGAGTCAGATAGTGATGATGAATATGTGATTAAAACTTTAAAAGAACAGGAAAAACCTAGTTTTGCTTTTGTTAATACTGTTAAGCATGTAAAAACTCCTAGGGAAACTGTTAAAGAACAAAACACATGTAGTCCAAGTCCTAAAGTTGACAAGAGAGACTGGAATGGTTTAATGTCCAAAAAGATGGGTTTGGGATATGGTTTCACTAAAAAGGCATGTTTTGTATGTGGTAGCTGTAACACCCCCAAAATCAGGTCGCAGCGAAAAGGTAACAATGGGGTGCTACGTCTAAGTACAAAAATCAAGATATAGAAAACGACCTTAAATGGACGTTACAGAAGGGTAAGGCTACTGGTCAAGGGGAGAATAGAGCAGTGTGGAACAATGTGCAAAGATTGAATCGCCAAAACAAGTTTGTTCCAAAAGCAGTTCTAACTAAAACTGGCATACTTCCAGTTAATACTGCTAGACAAAATCTTTCTAGTCAAGCAGCAACAACTAGTACTACTAAGAAAGTGTTAGGATTATGAAAATCCATGTAAAAGACTCGGTCACCCGTGTAATGTCTAGCATAGGTTAGCTCGTAGTCTCAATAGCAATCATTTAATTACCGTATGACTTATGGTGTTGGGCCGGGTCTTTACCCATATGTTGGCCCACTCCATAGCCTACTTAGAGGCACAAAACTCATGTATATATACCCCCTTTCCAGCCATGGGAAGGGTTTGGTTGATCATTTTATTATACACATGCATCAAGTGTAGTTTCTTTTACTAGAACTCTCTTTCTCTCTCTAGAAAGTAGGCCAACCCCTAGATCATTGATTGTGTTATGATATCCAATATCCTACAATTGGTATCAGAGCTCTGGGATATTATCTAGATTGTGTGGGCGTTTTCTTGGTTAGTTTTTAGAAAAAGTTTGGTTTTTTGAAGGTTTATGGTCTTATTCTTGACACTCTTTGATTCTCACATTTGTGATGTTAAAGTTAGTGTTTTTATAGTTGTTATAGCCTTCTAAGATCAAGTTATGCAAAAGAAACCAAGCAAAAACGTTTAAAAGGGTGATTTTTAGGTGTTTTTAGTGAAAAAAGTTCGTATTTTCTTGACTGCGTTTTGTCTCACTGGCATATTCTTGGTTGCGTTTTGCTTCCTGCGTTTTGTCATTTTGTAAAGGATAACTGTACTGCGTTTTGTTTTATTAGGAGCTGCGTTTTGTCTTAATAAAATATCTTCATTACAAGTGTGAATTGCAATTCGATAAATATTCTTATCGTCTTGCAATCGATTTCGTGATTACATGTAATAACAAAGGATGGTTAAACATGTAGACTCGGAAAAATATCTATGGTCATTTGATTGATATTTCTGTGATCTAGATAAATTCTAATCTCGATTTCATGTTCTAATCAGAATTGTGTAATTAGATTGAATAGTGAGATTAATTATAGTTTGAATAACAATCATCTGCATATTCGAAATCCACTTACGGTCACTTATTGAAAGAAAACAAAATAATGGTTTGTGGAATATGTTCAATTATTCCTAGTCCTAATCTTAGATGGTTAAAGGGTTTGCATTTGGTGAAAAAGAAATATTATGCTTATTTGGTAAAGTAAGAAAAGGTTTGGACGAGAAGTGAATTTGAGGTTTGAGTCATTTTGTTGAATTGTATGAGCAAAGTTACATATGTTGTGCATTTGCTCATGTTTGGCTTTTCGGAAATGACGACTTTACCAAGTGCATTGCAAGGTAAATTTCTTGAATATTTTGGACAAAACATTCAAGTCGTCAATCCTAATTCATTGTGTATTTTAGGCATATATTAGTCAAATATTTAGAACAAAACTATTGGACAAGTAGACTCAATATGACATCATTTACACAAGTGTGACTTATGATCTGATGCATATTCTTTTCATCTTTGAAGAGGATGTCGTTATTTTCATATCAATCGAGTGTGGGTATGTAGGTTTAAGATAATATCTTTTATTACATTTTGATATAATCTCAAAGTTAGACAAATAAGAATCTAATTTCATGTCCATACTCAAAAACTTGTCAATTAGATTCGATAATAATATCAATCATAATTTGAATAATGAGTCGATATATATTCAAAATCTTTCTTGACCCTTACGACCTCGTTATTACAAGCCTGCCGCCTCTGATTCCTTAACAAGGATTTGAGGGCTTCGTAATTGGCTTATACAAAGTTTGGGCCAATCACGAGGTATGGGTTAGCCGAAGTGGATGCACGATTGGCAAGAGGTGTTTCATGAGGAGATCTGATGGTGAACGTGGAAGTGGTTATTCAGGGCAAATAATCCATGTTTGGACATGGTAATGGGGTTAAGGATGAGAAACCTGGTGGGGTGAATCTTCTCTTCCGCCAGTCATGCCAAAAAAGTAGGAAAGGTTGTTTGACGGTTGTAGACTCGGTTTTAATGGGACTAATTGTAGCGATCCTACAGATGGTGCCACTGATTGTACAATAATTAGCACGACCATGCCTGCGATGATGATCGAAGGATAAGGGGTTGGTGTTTTAACTGCCAAGCTGTTGGTAACCTGTAACAATACAAATGAAACACCACATTAAGTGAAGCGTAAGGGTTGGTCCCTACGAATCACCTTCGATGTGAGAGTAATTAGATGTTTGTGATTTCAATAAGCGTGGATGTATGTAAAGTAGGTGTTGAGAGCGTAATCAAACCTGGGTGACATGCCAATCTATTTATAAGTGGTGAAAATAGGCTTGGGAAGGCTTCTTCACTAGAATCGATGATCGTGGGGTGTCCTGCAATTGTAGGAGATTATAGGGATAATGGACCACGATCCTTATCTTGGCGGGAAATCCTTGATGGGAAGGAGAATGTGGGTTTTGACTTGGTCAGACTTAACCTTTGCGTTAGTTTTATTGAAGGGCACACCCCGAAGGATGTTGGGATTCGAGTGGCGAGTTCTCATACTGGTAACCACTGCTACAAATGATTTTACGCCAAAAGAAACTTTTCGAAGTTGTCCAAGTGTCTTCAGGAATACAACCTGAGTGAGCTCGAATGGGAGGCCTTCGAGCTGGTCGAAGGGTACGTCATCAATATTTAAGCCAGACCAATTTGGGCCAGACTTTAAGAGCCCAAGTAGAAGGCAGTAAACTAGGCTATTCAAAACCGCTATCTTTCGTGGCCTACTAAGATTTTCCAGAACCTACGTGCGCATACACATACTGCTAATCACATTGGTTCACCCATACACCTAAGGCTTACGTCTGCAAATGTAGAAGCAATACCAAATACGGCCATGGCTGCAACCCCAATCTAGGTTAGGTTGCCCCTCCAAGATATCGGTGTTGGTAAATTATTCTCATAAAACATATAAACGCAGACACTTATCATCATCACCTTTGCAAATAAACAACTAAATAAACAGGAATACAACCATGAGGCCCAAGTATGCCATTGTAGTAACAATACCAAAAAAGGGCACAACTGCAACCATAATGTGGGTTCGGTTGCCCTGCCAAGATACGAGCATCAGTAATGGTTGGCACGAAAATCACAAAACATATTGATGAAATGCATATAATCTCATGTTTCGTCAATAACATTAATTATATATCACTACATTAGGCGATTGAAACGACGTCGTTTTGACCTGTCTTATTTTTTGGGATCTCATTTTTCATATCAACTCTTTCACACATATACACATACACGTATTCTAAAATTTTCCAGAATATTCTATAATAAATATAGAGCAAAACCAAGTACATACCATTGCACGCGCACATACGCACATACTGCAAATGACATTGTTTCATCAAAATCTATGAGGCTCGGGTCCGAAATATAGAGGCAGAACCAAATACCAATCTTCATTGCAACCATAATCTGTGTCAGGTTGCCCTGCCAAGATACCGGCGTTGATAAATTATGCCCCTAAATTATATAAACGCAAACGCTTATCATCATCGCCTTAATGAATAAACAACTAAGTAAACATAGTTAGACCCAAGAAGTAATACCGAAAACCGGCCATGGCTGCAACCATTATTTGGTTCCGGTTGCCTGCCAAGATACTGACATCGGTAATCGCTAACAAACATGGGCCAACTCTAATATAAACTACTATTGACTATAGAAGCAAAACCAAATATCAGGCATGGCTGCAACCACAATCCGAATCAGGTTGCCCCGCGAAGATACCGGGTACATCAAAACATTTATCATCAATAACTTTGATGTTTCTATCGGCCACAGATGACAAATGCACACCAAAATCATAAAATCATCTAGCAAGTCAAAAGTATCATGCTACGACTTGCTACATGATTTTGATTTTGGTGTACATTTGACGAAATCATTTCCTACATTCGCCCCGACAACTTATTATAAGACGACACAAAGATTCTCATAAAAAATATTCACGATAAACACCCATAATAACCAAATTGAAATAAAGAGTGATAACCCATAATATGTATATACATTTTTGATATACATAAACTATTGATTTTCGCAGTAATCCTCTGGCATAAAAGCCGAAAAAAATTAAAACCTCAACTTTTGTGTGTTGATCAACCGTTAGTGAATCTTGAAACAAAAGAAAAAATCCAAAAACCCTAGGCAAACACTCGCGTTTTGGTGATGATTTGTAGTGATTACATATTACTCCGAAAGATTCTGCTGCCTGTGTATGTATGTGTGTGAAAGAGTTGATACAGAAAAGAAAAAAAATACTCACGTTGGGTCGGACCCAATCGGGAGCCCAAAACCTAGGCAACATCGAAACGGTGTCGCTTAATGAAGTATTATATAATGTAAGTGTACTCGCCGTTAGTCTTTCGAACTAGTGAAGGATAAGCAAGTTTAAACCTTCATTCATGCCAATTATTTTAAACGAGTGGGCATTTAGCCCGCGCACTGCCGCGAGGCATCGTGTAGTTAGAGTATCGGTTTTCGAAACATTGTTATTAATGATAGACACCACAATACATAGCGTACATTGGAAATTGTATAAGTTATAGGTTGTAGAATATGATATTTTATAAATAGTTATTTTTAACGGGTGCGAAAACGACTAATTTTTGTTGAAGCTTTACCTCACCTGAAGGAGATCCAACGACAGGAGTCCGAGAAGCTAGAGCGTGTAAGGGTTATGATTAGTGAGTCACAGGCTCTTCTGTGAAGTTCTTAACTTTTTAGGGTTGGTGTTGGGTGTTGTCTTTTGAAGGTGTAGTTTGTGTGTCTTACGTTTGTGGCAGTGTTTGGAGTTTTTTGGGTTGTCATCAATGGTTTGAATGCTTAGTAGTTAGTAGTTTGGTGATTCTTATCATTTTGTAACCACCAAATTAATTACTTGAATTTGTATCTATTCTTTTTGTAATTTCCATGCAATAACATACTACCATGACCAATTCACCATAGCAGTTTTGAACTGGCTTTACATTTTTGTTAAGAATGTGAATAATCCAAGGTTGTGATGCGAGGCAACTATGGCAAGGGCCGAATTTAGGGTTTTTGTGAGATATGATCTTGAGATCATATGTATGCATAATTTTTTTTATGCATTTTGGATCGTTAGTAGACAGGCCAACCCTTAGATGCATGACGGCCTAAGATTCTCTTTTCTCTAAATAATTTATATACATCCTAGAGTATAGATTAATACATAGAGTGATTTATATACAATAATCGAACATATACAATAAAAAAAGATAATTAAAATGCTTAAACCGTTTATCAAGAATCAAATAATTTCCTTGCAAAGTTTATTTCCGTATTGAGAGTTGGTATATTGACTTTGTATGGCTTGCGTCATATGGATCTTCTAGAATGACACCTACTTATTATAGAAATTCAACAAGCAAGATTGCTCGCGCGTTGCCGCGGGACATAATTTTTTTGCGAATCGATTTCGAATGAATATTGAGTGGAAAATGTCCTCGCGTGTTGCGGCGGGGCTGACTTGTATGCAACACATGCATTTTATTTCACTAAGCATTTTTTTAACAATCACGGAATTTGAATGAGTATTTGTCATTGGGGCGAGTATATTATTTTTTACTTATTTGGTTAGCAAAATATTAGGTTAACAAAAGTCGTAAATAGTTAAAAGTTGAGGGTACGGTTTGTAAATTTGTTTATTATTTTCTATTTATATTAAATTTCAACATTTTTTGTAAAATCGTGAGTATGTCGAAAGCATTGTAATATTAGGCTCGTTTTGTTCACGATTGGTAGATCTTTCCGAGGGTATTTTTTTGATCTGAATGAATCGGTAGATATGTGTTATACATTTGATAAATAAAGTTTATTATATAAGAAAGTCGTAAATTGTTAAAAGTTGAGAGGCCGTTTTGTAAATTCTTTTTTTTCTATTTATATTAAACTTCAACGTTTTTTATAAAATCGTGCGTACGTCAGAAGCATTGCAATATTGGGCTCGTTTTGTTCACAATTCGAAGATCTTTTCGATGGTATTTTTTTATCTGAATGAATCAGTAGATATGCGCTATATATTTGATAAATAAAGTTTATTCAATAAAAAAGTCTTAAATAGTTAAAAGTTGAGGGTCCGTTTTGTAAGTTTTTTTTTAATTTGGGCCGGCGGATTTTTTTTTTACATTGGACCGGAATTTGGGCTTGTGTTTTTGGCCCGACGTCATACGACGTCGTTTCTGATCAAAAATGTGTATATACAAGCAAGATTGCCCGCGCATTGCCGCGGGGCATAATTTTTTGCGAATCGATTTCGAGTAAATATTGAGTGAGAATGTGTCTGCGCGTTGCGGCGGGGAAACTTCAACATTTTTTATAAAATCGTACGTATGTCTGAAGCATTGCAATATTGGGCTCGTTTTGTTAACAATTCGAAGATCTTTTCGCGGGTATTTTTTTATTTGAATGAATCGGTAGATATGTGTTATATATTTGATAACGAAAGTTTATTATATAAAAAATTCGTAAATAGATAAAAGTTGAGGGTACGTTTTGTAAAATTTTTCTTTTTTTTCTATTCATATTAAACTTCAACATTTTTTTATAAAATCGTGCGTATGTCAGAAGCATTGTAATATTGGGCTTTTTTGTTCGCAATTGGAAGATCTTTCTGCAGGTATTTTTTTATCTGAATGAATCGGTAGATATATGTTATATATTTGATAAATAAAGTTTGTTATATAAAAAAGTCGTAAATATTTAAAAGTTGAGGGTGCGTTTTGTACATTTTTTTTACTTTGAACTGGCAGACATGTTATTTTTCCTATTCTGGGCCGCCGGTTAAAAATTCGTAAATAGATAAAAGTTGAGGGTACGTTTTGTAAAATTTTCCTTTTTTTTCTATTCATATTAAACTTCAACATTTTTTATAAAATCGTGCGTATGTCAGAAGCATTGTAATATTGGGCTCTTTTTGTTCGCAATTGGAAGATCTTTCTGCAGATATTTTTTTATCTGAATGAATCGGTAGATATATGTTATATATTTGATAAATAAAGTTTGTTATATAAAAAGTCGTAAATATTTAAAAGTTGAGGGTGTGTTTTGTACATTTTCTTTTTCTTTCCTATTCTGGGCCGCCTGTTGGGTCATTGGTGGGCCACAATTTTTCCGCATTGTTTTACCACGTCGTTTTTTATTGGTTTTGATATATACAAGCAGAACTACCCGCGCGTTGCCGCGGGGCGTTAATTTTTCCCGCATTGTTATGGGGCATTAATTTTTTATTTTATCATTATTTTTTTTGTATTTTGTGTGAGTTTATTTTTTCGGACTCATGTTTAATAGTTTTGTTTTTTTTTCTTATATTTTTTTATCGTGAATGAATCGGTAGATATATGTTATATATTTGATAAATAAAGTTTGTTATATGAAAAATTCGTAAATAGTTAAAAGTTGAGGGTGTGTTTTGTACATTTTCTTTTTCTTTCCTATTCTGGGCCGCCTGTTGGGTCATTGGTGGGCCTACTATTTTCCGCATTGTTTTAGTACCAACGTCGTTTTTTATTGTTTTATTGATATATACACGCAGAACTACCCCGCGCGTAGCTTGCGGGTCTTAATTTTTTCCCAATCCCCCCCCCTCTCCCTCCCCGCATTGTTATGGGGCCAATAATTTTTTATTTTATCATTATTTTTTGTATTTTGTGTGAGTTATATTTTTTCGGAACTCCAGTTATATTTGTTTTTTTTTCTTATATGGGTTACATATTTAAACGTTTTTTTTGGCCATATGGGTTTTTTTTTAATATAATTTTATGGGATTTGGGTAAATATATATAGTAAACTTCAACATTTTTTATAAAATCGTACATATATCAGGAGCATTTTCACGGGTATTTTTTGATCTGAATAAATCGATAGATATGTGTTATATATTTGAGAAATAAAGTTTATTATATAAAAAAAGTCGTAAATAGTTAGAAGTTGAAGGTACGTTTTGTAAATATTCTTTTTTTCCTATTTATATTGAACTTAAACAATTTGTCCTAAAGTATATAAAAATATGCAAATCAAAACAGTGCAAATAATCTCTCTTTTTTAAAAGATTTACCCGAGAAAAAGGATTATGTGTCTCCTTTCAGTAACCAACATTAAAAGTAGCAAAGCTGGAATAGTCAATCATCATTTCATACAAACTCTTACACAATTACCTCCCCTTCCTTAGATTTTTTTATTGCATATCAGTAATTTAACATTTTGTCTTTACATGTAGCGGTAGAGATAATATTAATTGAGATTGAGAGCATATTAGTAATTACTATAATTTTCTCATTTTGAGAGCACAAGGTTTCGTGGAGTTGTCATGCTCAATTCGTTGACAAAGGAGCTGTCACATCAACACTTTTTCTCATAACATCATCATAATACCTCACCACGGCAAAAGCATTTTTCTCTCCATAACACACGTTTATGATGTCGTTGTGCACCCCACTTTTTTTCATTTATTCAAATGCAAATAAAATAACACATTATTAAACTAAAAATAAGATTTCATTAATAAAAAAAGGATACCTTAAAAACCGATGCATAAAAATAACGATAAATTAAAAGAAATGCCTTTTAATGATTAACTTTCCATAAATTCCCCACGATATCGTGTCGGAAGTTGTCGTGAACTTGCCTATTCGGAGTTCTCTATTTGTTTCTTCGTTGTATTTCACACCGTTCGACCCAAATACGTTAAATATTCGGTTGTGGAGAAAGGTATATCTCGTTAAACTCACTATCCTTAAATTTTTGATATTTCAGTATCATGTTATGTAATATGATACAATAATACATGATTCTTCGTAGCGTGCTGACTTGGTAACCACGTGCGGGTTGTTGTACAATTCTCAAACGACCTTGTAGAACCCCGAATGCTCATTCAATATCTTTTCTTGAACTTTTTGAACTCTTTTAAACTTAATTGTTTTTTCATCCCTTACAATAGAAAACGATTGACAAACTAGGACCCGAACTCTCGGCTTCTTGATTCTCCAAAGCTTCATATTGTTCAGAATATTCAAAGTATTGGGTATACTCTTCCACTTCGTCTTGATTGTAAGTATCGTAAATATCATAGACGTCGTTGAGATCCATATGGTTTTTTTTGAGAAAATATTGTTGAGTTTGTGTATGAAAAAATAAGAAGATTAATGTGGTATTTATAGGATTTTTTTTTGAACGGTAACATTTTATTGAAGAAACTAGCAAGGAGCTAAAAATTATAAAGAAATTAAGATAGGGTGTTGAAGCCAACTATCCCAAGAAAAAGACATTTTACATCTAGCATTACACCAAGCGAAAGATCGAGCAACAATGTCATCAAAAATCACGGTCTTCCTCGGCTTGTGAGAAGTGAAAAGAAACTGATTCCTATAATTCCAAATGCACCACCAAGAGACGAAAAAGACACCTAAAATGGATTTGAGAATAGAACCCATTATGATATTCTTAAACCAAGACAACCATTCGGCATAAGAACCAAGCGGAGACCAACCCAAAACCCACCATCTACAAATGAGACGGAATAATTCAGAAGCCATGGAGCAACTAAATAATATATGGGACGTGGATTCATGGGACAAGGAGCAAACTGGGCAATCCAAAGAAGAAACCTGAATGTCACGATGAGCTAAATTCAGCCGAGTGGGCAACCGATCAAGACAAAGCTTCCAAGCGAAAATGTTGATTTTGATAGGAATATATTTAATCCATCTCGTGGCAACTTCAACTTTCGAAAGAAATTTCTCATCCAACAGATTACGAATATCACAAACACGAAACAAGCCACTCCCATTTAAATTCCAAACCCAACGATCTTCAGAATTAGAAAGAGAAACCGAACTAACCAAATCATTAAGAAGAGAAAGCTGCTGAGATTCAACGCCAACTCTCACCGGACGACGTAAGGAACTGTTCAGCCCTTCAGAAATCTTGACATAAACCGAGCATGATTTATTATTATCCAAGGTGAAAATCCGGGGAAACATACTACGAAGACTTTTGTTACCAGTCCAGCATTCGTCCCAAAAACCAGTGTTTAACCCATTTCCAACACGCTTAACACAGTAAGAAACCAAGTCAACACCATGATTTTTTAACACACGAACTTCACGAACAATGGAATTCCAAATCGAAGAGGAAGATAAACAATGATCCTGAATTTTAGTACCATGAATAGAAGAGATAACACGAGCCCATAAAGAGTTGTCTTGCGAGATGTATCTCCATACCCACTTGAAAAGTAAAGCACGATTTAAAGCGTAAAGGCTAGAGACTCCAAGACCACCATGTTTCTTAGGCGAAAGAATTTTAGACCATTTTATCCATGAAATTTTCTTCTCATTATCAAGGGGCCCATAAAAAAATCTCCTCCGAAGAGCTTCCATTGAAGCAAGAACAGCCTTAGGAACCTTATAAATAGACATCCGATATATGGGAGAGGATCCTAAAACAGATTTCAATAGGGTGAGCCGACCTCCAATGGAGAGGGTTTTAACCTTCCACTTAGAAAGACGGGATTTAAGCTTCCTAAGAATATCATCCCAAGCTTTAATGCTAGACATATTACCACCTGTCGGGACCCCAAGATAGATGAACGGAGATTTCATGATCGAACACCCAAGAGAGGCTGCAGCAGCTTTTATGGTGGCGTGTGAGACACCTACCCTTAGCAGATGACTTTTATGGATATTAATCTTTAATCCTGATGCCAAAGAAAAACAATGAAGGACATTCATAATACAAGATAGATTAGAATCAGACCATTCTCCGACGAACACCGCATCATCAGCATAAAATAAGTGTGAAACTGTCACAGTATTATTGATATTCAATCCTTTGAAAAAACCCGCTTCGATGATTCTAGCAAAAGATAAATGGAGAGATTCCATAACAAGAATAAAAAGATAGGGGGCCAATGGGTCACCTTGCTTAAGCCCACAATGGAATTGGAATTCCGAAGTCGGGCTCCCATTAACTAAGATAGAAGCTTTCCCAGAAGATAAGCTGCCAAGAATCCAAGCTCTCCATTTTAATCCAAACCCGAAAGAGAGAAGAACATCGTCAAGGAAATCCCATCTAAAGATCATAGCTTTGGCAAAATCCACTTTAAAGATCATAGCTTGATGTCTTTTATGCTTACACCATGAAAGCACCTCATTAATAACAAAAGGACCATCAAGAATTGGCCTTTTCCGAAGAAAAGCCGATTGGACTTCCGATATCAGATTGTCTAAAACCGAAACAAGTCTAAATCCAAGAATCTTAGTAACCACCTTATAAAGAGAGCCAATTAAACTGATAGGGCGATATTCGTTAACAAACTTTGGATCACTAACTTTCGGAATAAGGGCAATGAAAGAAGAGTTGCACCCTTTAGCGAACGAGTTATGATCGAAAAACCACTTGACAGCAAGGCAGAAGTCAGGTCCAATTACGTCCCAAAATCTTCGGAAGAACTCGAAAGTGAACCCATCTGGCCCAGGTGATTTGTTCTCACCACAAGCCCACACAGCAGATCTAATCTCGTCAGTAGTTATAGAAGTCTCCAAAGAAGTAGCTTGCTCAGAATTAAGCCGATTGGGAAAAGGAAAATTAATCTTACTTCGAGAATCACATGGGGCTTGAAATCTGGAAGCAAAGTGAGAGCAGAACTCATCTTTGACACGACTTGGAATATCAACCCAATCTCCATCTACCATAATACCTTTGATAGCCAAATTAGCACGTTTCCTGTTAACAACGCCATGGAAGAACTTAGAGTTTTCGTCTCCCTCTATAGCCCATTTAATCTTAGCCTTTTGAAGAATATCACAAGAATCTGCCATTTTAAAATCATGAAGCTGTTTCATAAGGTTCATACGAGAAAGAAGTAAATCATCACTAACAACTCCTTGATCCAGCTGCTGGTCAATGGAACTTAATTTAAGAGATATGTCGTTTCGCCTCTCCATTTGGTTCTTTTTATGAGTCTTAACCCAATCTCGAATGGACACTTTTAACGCTTGTAACTTCTTTTTAAACCGGATCATATCGTTGCTATCACCAAAAGAAAAGGATTTCCAGACTTGCGAAACCATAAGATCAAACCCGCTGATACTAAGCCATGAATGATAGAATCGAAAAGGTGTAGCTCCATAGTTAACAAGAACTTCACGGAGAAGAATAGGGTGATGATCTGACAAATGGCGGTCTAAGCAGATGGCGAAACAATGAGGAAAAAGTAGAGAAAAAACCTTCAGTCGCAAGGAAGCGATCAAGCTTACTCATTTTGCACGCCGATGGGTGAGACCAAGTAAACGAGTAACCTTCTAACTGAATGTCAATTAACCCCGCGTTAGTAATAAAATCATTGAAATCCGCAGCCCTGTAAACATTAAAAACCGAGCCCCATACGTTCAATCTCACTCCTGACTTCATTAAAGTCTCCTAAAACTAGACTATCTCCTTGCCATCTAGAAATTAGCGAGGATATGTAACCCCACAGAAGACGCTTATCAGAATGGGATTGGGGAGCATAGATAGATATGATAAGTAACTTGGAATTTGAAGGGATCCAAGTACCTGAAATGGCCACAAAGTTATCAGATATGGTATGTTGATCCTGAAGAAAAATATTAGGATCCCAGATGCAAAGGATGCCGCCAGAATTGCCAATAGCTTTACTAGTAATGTGTTCGAATCTAGAATTACCCCAAATAAACTTAGCATCCATAAACGAAATATCCTCCATCTTAGTTTCTTGGAGAGATAAAAAATTCACCTTATATTTACCGACTAACTCCCTAGTCCAATCTTTTTTGGCCTTGGACCTGAGGCCTTGAACATTAAGAGATAAACAATTCATTAGATCACATCGCGAGCTCCTTGTGAACCAATGATATTCTCTATATCTTTCATACAACCACCCATATCATAGCCCATAGCTTGTCCAACTTTAACCATGCCGTCTAGAACCTCCAATATCGAACCTCCTTTTTTCAAAACATTCCCATTAAAACCAGAATTACGATCAACGGGAAGCGGCTGGACAGTGTCCTGTTGACATTCCTCCATAACTCGGGAGCAAAAACCTTCTGAGTGTCTATATGATGATCCGGGGGACTTATCTTTAAGCACTTGGTCATCTGCTTTGGGATACTCTTCAACCGGAGTGAAACCAGGAGGAAAAGGAATGGTATTATCCGAATCAATATTTGACGAACCAACATGTTTTTTATTAAGCAGCGGATAAATGTTAAACGGGTCAAGAGATGCAGCCTCATCATTTTGAGGTTGATTCTGACTTTGCTCCTTATCCAGATTATCATTATTCTCTCCAAAGTAGGTATCGGAAACAGCTTCACCATCGCTTTCAATATCCGAATTAGCGTTTTTAATTTCACCTCCAAAGGCCTCATCAGCATCTTTAGTGGATTCTTCATCTGAACAGGATTTGGACTCATTGTCAACTTTGAAAGTCGGGGACCACATAAACAATTCCTTAGCTCTAATCACGAAAATTCTTCCTTTGATGATAATCTTAAACTTCTCAAGGATGTTGTCCTCCTGTTTTGTCTTAATGCAAATACGTTTACGAGCAAACAATTCATCTTTACTTTCTTCAATCTCCATAACATCACCCCATTTAGAGCCAATCTTATCGAAAGTAGCACGCGACCAAGCATGAATAGGAACACCCTCTATGTCAACCCAAACTATACGCTCTCTAGAAACAAAATCCGCCTGTGCATTACCCAAACTATTAAACCAAGATGCAACGCCAGCATGTTGCAAAAACTTTTCTTTAGATTTAATAGATTCCAATTCTATCATCACCCATAAACCACCTAAATACGATAGGTTCACATTATTAAAACCCTCATTTGAAAGTAAGACATACAGATTAGGGATACATGATGCATTCTTAGCTTCTCCTAAAACAAATAAGTCGAGATTACGGTCGACTACACACGAATCATCCATCACCAATGCAGGAGAGGAATTGATGACAGGAGGCCTATTACCAGTAACTATATTCACATATGAGCCACCCTTTTCCTGAGACTTGGGTTGCCTAAACCCAGGTGCAGCATCATTAAATCCCACAAAGACTTTTTGAATCGGAGCAGCATTAGGTCTTTCATATCGCACAGGGTTCGCAAATAAGTGGAATCGGCCAATCCAAATCGTATTGAGGTTCTCAATTAAGCGATCTAAATTATTTACCTGAATGAAACGCACAAAAGCGAATTTTTTCCCTGACTTAGATTTCTTGTTAGGCATAAAAACATCCACCACGGTACCATATACTTTGCACGCCTTCCAGAGATCCCTGGTGTTGCAATCATCAGGGAAATTAGAAACATATACCGATTTGGAGACCTTGGAGGTTTGATCAAATTTGGATTGAAGAGAGTTCTGGTATCGATGCCCCATGAATGCAGCGGGAAGATTGGAAACGGAAATGGAATCAAAGTGAAAAAAGGAAGAACAAACTAAACCCTTAGATCCGAAGATGAGAACAACGCCTAACACACTCGATATAAGATTAATCAAAGATTAATCTCAAGATCAGGGGTTATAACGATTTCAAACACTACGGAAAGAAGGAGATTAGATTGCTAATTTGGTGGAATTTTTTTGAGACGCCGCCATGGGATTAACGCTAAGGAGATTAGATCTGATGTTGGTTAAACGGGTATGATGTAATTGATGATTTTATTACAGATTTTGCGACATGCGAATGAGATTAGATCTGATGTTGGTTCCCCGAGCATAAATTAGTGGTACCGGTACGGTACCGGTACCGGGAAATCGATGGTTTTTTCCCTTTTTTTTCGGTAATTTCCCGATTTGGTACCGGTCCCGTATCGAACTAGTGGTCCCGATTTTTTTTTTACTCGAATCATGGTACCGGTCCCGTACCATACGGGCTTCGATAGTTTCGGTACGGAACGGCGGTTCCGGTTCCGGTACGGGATTGGGTCTATATGTCATCCTAATTCCTTTCATGAAATTTTTATCAACAATATCATCAATGGGTTCACAAGTATGCAAATCAGTCTTAAACACCAAAGTGGCATATTATGACATCATTTACTTTGCTGAAATCAATAATTAATGATTGTGAGGTTTAGAGTTAATATATCTTACTCGTTTGAGCACTGTAATAATGCTTTTCTAAAAATTGGCTTAACAGAATGTGGTCCATTATTAGCTTTATAGTTTAAGAAGTTAAATCTCATATTAATTGCAGTAAAATTTATGTACAACACAATGATATTATAACCATTCGACTATTATTGATTACTCTTAGAGTCTTAGACTAGTCTTTGCATCGACAGAACATCTTTATTTTCCAAACATTTTGCAAACCATGTCATTAATTAGTCTTAAACAAATACAAGAATCTAACTTATTAGCTTTAGGTGTACACCATAAGATGATTAGTCAATTCTTGTCATATCATAAAAAATATATATTTCGGAGTGATTAGTTAAAATAATTTTCGATCTCGTCTTAAAGTTTTTTGTAAGTATAACAAAAGTTACATAGCAAGAAGTTATGGTTTCAAACGTATAAGAATAAATAAATTAATGTATTTATAATATACAAAAGTTTATACTCTGCGAAAATATTACCAAATTGCATAAATGCTAGTAAACTTATTGTTGCTATTGGTTAGAATTGAAAAAGAAGAACAAAAATATCATATCCTAGTTGTATTAATATTATTTAAGTGCAAATATCCAACAAACAAATATTCATCTTAACAATTGTTAATTCAATTGTTTTTCAATTTGACGATAGCTATTTACGCACAATTCAATATTTGCATCTAACATATACATAATCAAAACTTTAAATGAAGAAGTAAACTCGCACATAACTATAGACGATAGAAGGTTTGTGACATACCTTCACGAACCGGAAAAGGAATAATGAAAAAAAAACATTTTAGAGCGTGCTGATAACGTGTTGTGAAACAATAAAGTAAAGAACAATAAACAATAACAAGAAGATAGAGAGAATAGAAAATTGTATTATTCATCTCACAATGAAGGTATGTATATATAGATACAAGATGAAGTATTATGGACATCCATTCCATATTTATCCATAACAAAATTATGTTTTTTTTTTGTTTGGTGACAATAATTTTGAAACAGAAGTATTACTTGTTTTTCCAAATTAACTCACTTTAGTAGAAATGATTTTCTTTCTCAAATTAACAGTTTATGTGGTTTCACTCTCCATTTGCGAGTCATGCGACTCAAGAAGAAAAATGACATGACAACATGTGATATTTTACGAAATTATTTTCTGTTTAATTTACATCTTTCTCATGTGAAATCTCATCCCTAATTATATTCATTATATATCAATGTTCTTTGTACACCTTTAATTTTTTCCGATCTCTTTTCAATTTTTCATTTCACTATGGAATTCACACTAATAGTGACGATAAATAAATGTTTTTTCTGGTGTATCATTGTTTCTTTCTTTTTTTCTTCATAACTTTAGTTTTTAGTGTTACGATAGGTTGCACAGTATTAAGATATATTACGAAATTTATTTAATGCATAATTACTATATATACTATAAATGGTGAAAAACGACGTAGCTTTGACGTCGGGCTGAAACTCGCCCAACCGGCCCAAAAGTAAAAAGGAAAGATTCTTCCGCGGCCCAAAAGTGATAAAAAATAGAAAACTTACAAAATGAACCCTAAACTTTTAACTATTTACGACTTTTTAATTTAGTAAACTTTATTTATCAAATATATAGCACATATCTACCGATTCATTCGGATAAAAAAATATCATCGGAAAGATCTTCGATTTGCGAACAAAACGAGCCTACTATTGCATTACTTCTGACATACACACGATTTTATAAATAATGTTAACGTTTGATATAAATATAAAAAAAATTACAAAACGTACCCTCAACTTTTAACTATTTACGAACTTTTTATATAATAACATATCTACCGATTCATTCAGATCAAAAAATACCCGCAGAAATATCTTCGATTTGCGAACAAAACGAGCCCAATATTGCAATGCTTTTGACATACGTACGATTTTATAAAAAATGTTGTATATATATGTTTAAAAAAAGAAACTTTCAAAAGAGACCATAAACTACTTAATAACTTTAAAATAAACAGCATGTGTCAGGAACGTACAACTCTGTGAAACTTTAAATCATATAAATAATCTATACTAGAGTTGCTAAGCATAATATCTCGGATTCGTTTGCCGTGTAAGCTTAAGCTTATCTTGGAAGGAGTGTTCTATGTAGCTTGGTGGCATATTTGGAGGTTTAGGAACCATTCTATCTTCGCCGAGACCCCTCCGAGACGTTCGGTGCTTTTCGATGATATTGTTTCCCGTGCTTTTGATTGGTGCGTTAGTAGATGTAATAGCTCTTTTTCTTGGGATAGTTGGTTGAAAAACCCGAACTTAATCTCTTTGTAATTTCTTTCTAGCTTCTTGCTAGGTTCTATTTAATTTGCCGTTCAAAAAAAAAACATAATATCTCAGACTTATAGTCGATGTGTTACATCAACATTGATAATATTAATTACCATAGTGGATGGTAAATTAATTTCATAAATTTCCCATTCATGTTCGCTCTATAAATAACGTCTCCGTGATTGTTAAAAAATACTCACTGAAATAAAATACATGTGTTGCATACAAGTCAGCCTCGCCGCAATGCGCGGACACATTCCCACTCAATATTCATTCAAAATCGATTTAAAAAAAAAGCCCCGCCGCAACGCGCGGGTTATCTTGCTTGTTGTTTCTATGACCGTCCATATATCTTGTTATTGTAATTTTTTATGGTATGGATATCCTAATTAACATCTAAATTTTGTGTCATAATTTTTTTTGATTTTTAATTGCTTACAACGGAGATTGGAAATGAGATGGTAAAGAATGGTTGTTCAAGAATTCTAATTGATCTACAGTATAATTTTAGTTCCCAAGATGTGATACTTCTGCTAGTGACCAGTAGCTTGCACAAAAAACTACAAGTTTACAAAGAGTCTTGTTCTTGTAAATTGGAAGTCTAGTACCTTTGTTTCCAATTGTTGAAATTGATGGTGATGAGGATTTTACAACTTTGTACCTTTATAGTTCTCCCGGTAGGACTTTTTACCTAGTTCGCATGCTAATGAAGCGAAAGTTTATGTCAAAACAGGGCATAGACATGTTGTTTTATCTTCATTGAACTTTGTAGGCGTTTCCACAAATAACACAAGGTCCCAAAATCAGGAAGACAGAGTATGCATGTTGAGAAACATGTCGCACACCATGAGGTTGAAGTTGATGTCCCCGAATACATTTTTAAAAGAGGGGTCAGATAATCTCCTTTTCGTAAAAACTTCTTCATTCATTCGGGCTCAAGATAATATCCCAAATACCTTTCCACATGAGGTGTCACCAAAATTCTTAGATGTTGATATGGGTATCCTTCCAAAAGAATCAACTTATGTTTCACCCACATTTGACATAGGTGCTGACTTTTCACCATCCATCGTCATTGGTCCACATAAAAATCAGCATTTAACGTCTAATGGGTATTCACCTCATATTCTGCCAAAACTGAATGTTGATGATGTCTTTTAGAGCAATGAAGATTTGAATATGCAGCTAGTTGTTACGCTGTTATAAACCATTTCATGTTTCTTGTGAAAAATTCTACACATTGTCTTTGTCACATCAAATGCAAGGATGCTAAGTGTCGGGGATTTTAAGGGTCACATTTGAATAGTCCTCTTTGTTTGTGATTCGAAAGTACCACGACGTTCATGTGGAGGGTTTGGACGTTCAACAAAGCGACAATCGTCAGGCTGGACCATCGATTATGGGGCAAATCATAAAGCATGTATACAACATAGATGTAAATGGTTATTATGTTGGAATATGGTGGTCGGTTCCGCAAGTTATACGTTAGAAATACGTGAGCCTATTGGGGGCGCACGCGTTAAACACTTAGAGTATGTTTTACTTCACGATATGTATTTAAATAATCGTTATTACCGTTAATTGTTTAATTAGTATAACGCATATTTAAATTATAAACCCGAGGGACTAAAAACGAACAAAACCCGAACCCGTGGGTGGCCTATTGTAGCCGAACCCAAGGAGGGTTCTAGAGGGGGCGTTTGTTCGGTTTTGGGCTAAGAGAAAGGGGGAAAAGGAAACTTTGTTTCATTGTCCTACAAGAATTGTGGTAGGGTTATGTGCCTATATAAATACATACCCCTCACCTCATTCTTCATTCATTGATTCACAAATCAAATCCCTAAACCCTAAATAGTTTCGGTGCTCTCCTCTCCCTCACAAACCCTAACCGAATCCCTTAAACTCAATTAAGGGATTTTTGGTTCTTTGGTTCTCTCTATCGATTTCGACAAAAACCCTAAAAGGGTTTTCGGTTTTCTTGTTTCTCTTCTTTGGTGATTCAAGATTCACACGTGGTGCTCGTTGGTGGTTTCCTAGTTCGATTGAAGCTATAACCCTAACTAGGGTTTCTTGTTATTCGAATCTAGGATTTTCGGTTTGGTTTAAAACCCTAACCGAATTAGGGTTTATTCGGTTTACTTGATTTTCGGTTCAAGACTCAAGTGGTGCGTTTGGGAATCGTAATAACACAAGGTGTTTGGTTCGTGAAGGTAGACTAGCAATCAACCCGTACTCGGTTGACGTGTTTGTGTGAGCAACCGTAGAGGCGGTAATTTAACTACTTATTCAGGATCTAAAGCTTAAAGATTAGTTTATTCTCTTTAATTATGTATTAATCTTATGTGCTAAAACTAGATCCATTCCGCTACGTACTCGTAGCTAAACTGGTTACCTAGTTTGTTAAATCTCAATAGTGGCATCACGAGTCAACTTGTTTTGGCATTAGGGTTACACTTTTGAATTATATCATGTCTTGAATTGTACACGCCTAGATTTAATTCATATGCTTGATCTGCTGTGTTTTATGTTTTATTTAATATTTTCTTGCAAAGATGGCAAATATTATGCAAATCCTTGCTATAATTAAATAAAATAAGTAAGATCTAGATCTTGAAAACTATTAATAGTTAATATAGGATAAAAAAGAATAAAATTAAATTGTTAATTTAGTTGATTTGTTTCTTTTTATACATCACACTATATATCTAAATGATCTTGATTTTATTTATAGTAACTAAAATCTTTTATTTTTGAAAACTGGATCTTTTACATATTTAGTCTGATTTTGTCTATCCTTCCGGCCATAAGACCAGCGGAATATAAACATGTATGATCTTCATATAGTCATATAAATTAACATAACAAGAAAGTAAAAGAAAACGTGTATCTTTTAGCAATTCTTCAATCAAGAAACAATAAACATCAAAGTATGATCTCTTTACGGATTTGTACACAATACGTTCTTAGCAATAGAGTATGCTAGTACTAATAGTATTAGACAATCGCCTTTGGAAAACCTTGAATCAAATCAACACAAGAAACTATGTTTCTTGTTTCCTTGCCGTCGAACAAAGCAAAACCGAACACCCCTATAAATGGTTTCGGTCGATCAAGCACAAAGAGAAAGAAAGAGAGATGTAGGGTTAGCTAACTAATGAATCTCTAATATCTATTTATAGCCTTTCTCAATACTTGGTTAACAAGCAAAAACCCACCATCACTCTTGTGATGAATGGAGCGATCTAGGCACATTGATGAAAAGCTAGTGAGGGTCTTATGGTTCTTCAATGGGGGAAGACTCGCTTGAGAACTCGGATTTTACATTTCTACTTGTTAATTTAATGTCATCTTTAGTTTTAGTCTTTTATCTGCATATTTTTACTTGTTTACTCGTTTTCACGCCTAATATGTATGCAATATAGACTAATACTCATAGAGAAAGATGATATTAAAACTAGTCTATTAATTACACGCCAAAATACTTGTTCATTGTGACCTATTATTTGTTTCGTGCAAAATTTGATTTTGAGAAAATTAATGAGACTCTAAACTATGAAACTTGATTTCAAGAATAATTAAAAACTGGACGTTATGGATTATTGGGAAGTACGGCTCATCCACTATAACAAACTATAAGAGAAGTTTAAGGCGGACATTCCTAAAGAATCCAGGTTTTTAATACGCTTCGCGCTGACCTGGTTCTCCGCTTCTTTGTGCGTTTGATTGGAGTTACCGTGAACCAATTTAAATCACTAAAATGTCATTTATCAAAGGTTTTTAAAATTAGTGCTACAAAGTTGTTTTGCATGCCTATTTGTACACGATTTTGACACTTTTATGTGTATACCTCATAGTTAAACTTTAAGTCAATGCCATCTAACCAAGAACACGTGCATTTGGCTTGGCCGCTCTAGTCAGACCTCAGGGTCATTCCAACCCATGGCAATTACGGTTCACTCGTCAGACCTTTAACTATTTTTGCGCGTTCTTGCTTGGTAGACTTAAATCGGGTAGTCTTGGTCAGACCTCGTGCTTGAGGCATAAGATGAGAACTAAACATGCTCTTGACATTATTACGTGTTTACTAATGTCTAGACTGGTCTCATAAATCTAAGAGTTGCATCAAATGCAATCAACGATCGTCGCTTACTTATTGCCCTACTTGTTTTCGTATTGGTCAGACCTTTGTTAATAAGTGAGAGGTCAAGTTGGGTCTTAGTCTTAATTAGTAAATTAATTGGGTAGTTAATTCTATTAAGAATTTAATTATCGAAAATACTAATAAAATTAAACTTTTTCTAAATTATAGATGACTACCACCGTAGTAAACAATTCGTTATTCAGGTCATTGTTTGAAAAACAAAAATTAACTGGAAACAACTTCATGGAATAGTATTGTAATCTTCTGATTGTGCTCTCTACTGAAGACAAGTTACCATTCCTGGAACAACCAATTCCTACTCTGCCAGTTCCACCTGAGGGACAAGCAAATCCTCCGGATGTCGTGACCACGCATCAAGCTTGGGTAAAGGCTCAAAATGAAATTGCTGGACTTATACTTATGACCATGGACCCAGATATCCAAAAGAATGTGGAACACCTTGGTGCATATGATATGCTTAAGGAACTGAAAACGTTGTATGTACAATAGGCAGATCAGGAACTTCTTCAGACCGTGCGAGAATTCCACGCGTGCAAACAAGAAGAATGGCAGTCTATTAGCTCTTACGTTCAAAAAATAAAGAGCTATATAGACAACTTGAAACATGTCGGACATGCTATGACTCAAAACTTATTTGTCAGCCTTATCTTGGTTTCACTAAGGAAGGAATATGATGGTTTAGTGCAAAATTACAACATGCATAGCATGGGGAAGACTGTGACTGAGTTGCTTGCTATGCTGAAGCTACATGAGCAAACTCTGCCTCCAAGAGAAGTTGCACCTGCTCTTCATGTTATAATAGCAGGAAGGATCTAGAAAAACCAAAAGAAAAAATCGCATACGGCTGCTAAGGGGAATCAAGGGAAAGGCAAAGCAAAGATGGGGAATGCACTTGTGCCTGCCCATCTTATGCTCCCAAACCCAAGAATCCTCCAACACCCAAAAAGGATAATCCTGCGAAGGACGCGATCTGCCACCAATGTGGTGAAGTAGGTCATTGGAGAAGGAATTGTCCTATTTATCTCGCCGAGTTGATGAAAAAGAAGAAGCTATCTCAAGGAGCTAGCACTTCAGGTATTTTCACCATAGAACTCTACTCTTTTCCAACTACATCTTGGGTTTATGATACGGGTTGTGGTACTCATATCTTTATAACTACTCAGGGTCTCAGGGGAAGTAGGAAACTGAAGCCAGGAGCTTTAAGTCTGTACGTGAGCGATGGTCATCGTGCATCAGTTGAAGCTATTAGAGAATTTCATTTGTGTCTTCCTAGTGGACTTGTTTTAATCTTACACAATTGTCATTATGCTCCCTCTATTACACGAGGCATCATTTCAGTTTCACTTTTGTACAAGGATGGTTTTGTTAACCGGTTTAAGAATGATAATTCAATTTCTGTTTCTAAGAATAATTTGATTTATTTTAATGCTATCCCACGGGATAATATTTATGAAAATGTTATGTATTCTTCTGTTACAAATGATAGTTCTATGTTTGCTGTTAGCAATAAAAGAGACAAGATTAACTTGGACTCTGCTATCTTGTGACATTGTCATCTTAGACACATTAATAAGAAACACATAGAGAAGTTGCAACATGATGGACTTCTTGATTTAACGGACATCAAGTCTTTTGAAAAATGTGTTGCTTGTATGTCTGGAAAGATGGCAAGAAAACCTTATTCACATCAAGTGGAAAGGGCCAAAGATCTACTTGGACTAATCCACACCGATGTATGTGGTCCATTTAAGATTATGTCAAGACAAGGAGCTTACTACTTCGTCACTTTTACTGATGACTTCAGTCGTTATGGTTATGTTTACTTGCTTAAACATAAACATGAAGTGTTTGGAACTTTCAAAGTGTTTCAAAAGGAAGTAGAAAACCAACTCGGGAAGACCATAAAATCACTATGTTCTAATTATGGAGGTGAATATATGAGTCAAGAGTTTTTGGATCATCTAAGGGATCATGGGATTATTGCCCATATAACTCCTCCTTACACGCCACAACATAATTGTGTGTTGGAGAGGAGAAATCAAACACTACTAGACATGGTTTGATCCATGATGAGTCAAACTACTCTTCTAAAGTCCTATTGGGATTATGCCCTTGAGTCTGCTGCACGCATTCTAAACATGGTTCCAACTAAGAAGGTTGATAAGACACCATACGAAGTATGGCATGGGCAAGCCCCTAAGCTGTCTTACTTAAAAGTCTGGGGTTGTGAGGCACTTGTTAAGCGTGATACACTTACCAAACCTGACAAACTGGAACCCAAAGCTCTTAAGTGTATCTTTGTAGGATACCCAAAGGAAACAATGGGATATTCTTTCTACTACCCACCCGAGAACAAAGTCTTTGTTGCCGGGAATGCTGAGTTCTTTGAGAATGATGTTATAGATCATAAAGCAAGTGAGAGTCTAGAAGATCTTGAAAATATTCAAGAAGAAGATACACATCCTTCTTTAGACACTAGCTTAGATCATGAAGATGATGATCAAGAAATTGATGAACCTCAAAGTGATTTTAATACCATTCGTAGGTCTACAAGGACACGCCGTGCCCCATATCGAATGTGTTTATACGTCGATGTTGAGGAACACGAGTTAGGGGATCTTGGTGAACCCGCTAACTATAAAGCCGCATTGTTGGATCCTGAATCTGACAAATGGCTTAATGCTATGAATGTGGAGATGCAATCCATGAAAGACAACAAAGTTTGGGAGTTAGTTGATCTTCCTCCTGACGCAAAAACCGTTGGTCATAAGTGTCTTTTCAAAAAGAAGACCGCCATGGATGGAGTTGTATACACCTATAAAGCTCGTCTGGTAGCAAAGGGCTTCACTCAAACCTTAAGGATTAATTATGAAGAGACCTTTTCTCCTGTTGCAGACATTAGAGCTATTAGGATTCTTATAGCCATAGCTGCGTTTTATGACTATGAGACTTGGCAAATAGATGACAAAACTGCCTTCCTTAATGGATATCTCAATGAAGAGGTATACATGGAGCAACCTGAAGGTTTTGTCAGCCATAAATATCCAAACCGAGTATGCAAGCTTAAACATTCCATTTATGGACTTAAGCAAGCATATAAATGATTTGATGATGAAATTAAGAAATTTGGATTCAGTCAAAATTGTGATGAGCCATGTGTATATGTAAAAGCTAGTGGGAGTTATGTCACTTTCCTAATCTTGTATGTCGATGACATATTGATCATGGGAAACAATATTTTAATGTTACAAGATGTAAAATCCTATATTGGAAGATGTTTTGCCATGAAAGATCTAGGAGAAGCTGCATATATTCTTGGAATAAAGATCTACCAAGATAGATCAAAGTGATTAATTGGTTTATGTCAAATGCTTACATTGATAAAATCTTGAAAAGATTTTACATGGAAAATTCCAAACGTGGAATGATCCTAATGCAAGAAAAGCTGAAATTAGTAAATCTCAAAGTGCTTCAACACCTACTGAAATTTAGCGCATGCAAAATATCCCATACGCTTCGGCTGTTGGATCAATTATGTATGCTGTGAGATGTACTCATCCTGATGTTGCGTTCACTCAGAACATAACAAGTCAATTTCAACAGAATCCAGGTGATGCTCACTGGACTGCTGTGAAAAACATTATGAAGTATCTTCTCAATACTAAAGATATGTTTCTTGTTTACGGAGGTGATACGAAACGAGAGCTCAGGGTTTCTTGATACACTGATGCTGGATATCTGACGGATGCTGATGACATGAAGTCTCAGACTGGATATGTATTCGTTTTAATTGGAGGTGTTGTTGACTTGGAAAGCACAAAGCAAAGTATTTTTGCAACCCATCTACAGATGTTGAATATATCGCTGCTTTTGATGCATCGAAAGAGGTTATATGGATTCGTAAATTCATTTCTGGGCTTGGAGTTGTTCCCATAATTGAAGACCCATAAATATGTATTGTGATAATACTGAAGCCATATCAATTGCGAAAGATTATGAAGTCACTAAAGGTGCAATACATTTTCGGGCAAAAGTTCACTATCTTCGAGAAACCATAGAAATGGGTGATGTAAAGATAGAAAAAGTTGACATAGATGACAACTTAGCTGACCCTTTCACAAAGGCTTTAGCATTTCCTAAACATTCTGGATTGGCTAAGAAAATAGGAACGATATCAGCTAGTAGTCTCATGTAAATCTGTGTTTATTAGTATTTGGATAATTTGGAATTGTAAGACAGTTTTTACTTTCTAATGAATTAAAGATATTTGGTGTTTGTTTTTCATTCATATAATAACTGTTATTCTATACTTGCATGTTTAATTTTTAAATGATTTATCATTCTAAATATGTTCATTGTCGGTTAACAATATGAGAATATTGTTACATAAGGAAAATGTGAGTGTTGGCTATATTCTTTGAATATATGGATTGTTCCCGCCAAACTCATGTGTATTCACAAGGGATGCATATTGGATACCCCACCATCGAATGTTTACTTTTGGATCCTCGTCATGAGTAAATGTC
>BQNB010027235.1:0-54595 GCA_026074375.1 Tanacetum coccineum | reverse complement strand
CTCCTCCGTTAGTAGGATAATCGGCAGAATCCTCCTCAGGGTCTTCGTCGTCATCCTCCTCCGAATCCTCCTCAGGATCAGACTCGGGAATATAGCCTGGTGAATCAGCAGTAGGTGAGTTAGCAGCAGGTAGTGGCTGCTCCTTAGTTGGAAGTATCTCATCCTTTAGTGGCATGAACTCCGGGTATACAGGCTCTGGAACAAAGTCTGGTGGAGGTGGTGATTGTGGCTCCTCGGGGCTAGGTATGTAGTCTGGTGATGGGGGGCCTGTAAAGCGACCTGCACATATGGGTCATCTAGCATCCAGAGCAGTCCCTCTTGCTCAGGTCCAACAAATCTTGGGGATCCAATATCTGATAACCCTCCAAATGGGCTGGAAACAGCAGTGTATGTAACCGTAGAATCCTCAGAATCCGACATGACTGTATCTGAAAATCCAAAATAGCTTATATTAGTATTTAATATAAGACTCTTATAGTAATATACATTTATATCATAACATGTATATCAATCATGAATGCATCTAGTCTAATCAACTAATGCAACAACTAGTGTATGTATGTATGTATGTATGTATGCAATGTTTGAAAATGGTTATAGTCCAGCCAAAATATTTGACCTGGTTCTCTATAACCTTGGCTCTTGATACCAATCTGTAACACCCCCAAATTGGGTCGCAGCGGAATAAGGGTCCTGGGCGTGTTACTTCATAGATCAATAACACAAGATATATATAGAACGACCAAAAAGTCGTTTAAAACCGATACATTGGATTTAACAAAGTATTTGTTACATAAGCATGAAGCTTCACTTGTTCACTTGTTCAAAATACAAAGATTTCTAGCCCATAACAGATATACAAAATGTAATGCGACAAAATCTTTAATGCATGATATCCAAATCAAAACCACCAATGTATCCCTTGCACCTCGTGCTTATTGACCTCCTGAAAAACATTGCTTTAAAACGTCAACAATAATGTTGGTGAATTCATAGGTTTGATAAATCGTATATTGTAGGACCACAAGATTTCCCAAGTGTATGATAATGCAACAGATGCAGACATCATATAAATGTAATTACGTTGCCCTAAGCTCATGACACTGAAGCTCGACATAAATGAATACCATATAAATGGCCTACATTGCCCGTGATGATGTTCTAACCCGCAACATCCTATGTTCGACATGGTATACGTTCGTTTGCCCAGTGATAGCTAATCACCCGAACGGGGATGTCAATCCCAATAGATCTATTCATAACATTCGCGCTCACAATCCAGTAACTGACAGTTCATGATAATGGGCTCAACTTGGGTTATCGCTACTTAGGCAACACGTAATCATGATGTAAAACTTATCCACTTGTGTCCAATTATAAAACAGTGCATGTTTCTCATCCCAAAAACTTATAAAACAAATCATGTAAAACGTGGGGCTATGAACTCACCTTGAGTGAGCGAATATCAAGTATATCACAGAAAATGCGTCACGGTAATGATCGAATGCAACCTAATCCAATATAGGTCGTATAAGTACTAATCACATTGGGTAACTACTACCATATATAATTCTATATAGCTCAATCACCATCTAATCGTTTTAGTGAAATCATATTTATAAAGTTAAAACGTTTATAAATATCTCTTTAGTAAAAATGACATAACTTTCACGTTTCAAGTCTGTTTTTTGCGTTTCTTATGTCCACGCTTTCGTATTAAGATGAGTTATCAAAATATGATATTTTTGTATTTCATGTCTGTAACATCCGAGAATTTTTGAAATTTTGAATGACGATTTTACCCTTGGGCTTTTAGGGTTTGACTTGACTTTTTGACTTTTGGTCTTTCATTTTCACATAAAAGCGATTACCGCGTAACCGGTAATTTTTTTTGGAACATATTTAAAGGAGACATATGTTATTCCTAGGTTGAGTTATCAAAAACGAGCAGCTAAAGCATGTTTTCATTATTCGGACTCTAAATCAATTTGATGTAAAACGACATTTCTGACAACTTTTTAGTTTTGACCGAGACCTGAAAACAGTAAGAAGGTGACTGAAATGCCCTCGCAAGATTTTAGGATCAAGAACGAGTACTGGCACAAAAATAATTAAATTACATTTAATTATCACGTTTTATTAAATAAGAATATTTAATAAATTAATTATCATGCTATTCAAAAACGTTTGTTAAAAACGCAAATATTCGAGTAAAAAGGGATCATTTTACAGACAAGTTTATCGGAAATAAATAATAAATGTTTTAAATAAATTTTATAAAACATTTACGAAAATTAGTCGAGTGAATACTCATTTTTATCAAAAAAATGATTTGGAAAACAATGACGCAAGTTTCGTAATTTGAATCGTCCGATAAACGGCTCAAACGAGTCCCGAACCGATAGTTATCAAAACTATACTAAAAATTTACAAAATGAACCCTAGACTATTGGGAATTATCATTTCAAGTTATAAATTTTATTATATATATAAAATTTATATATTAACAATTCATTTCCATCTATAATAACACACACACAAATGCATTACACACTCTCTCCCTCAAAAATTCCGGCAACCTTAGACTATTGGCCACCACTCGCCGCCGCCGGAAAACTTTTTCGGCGGAGTTTTCCGGCCAAGACCAAATGTGTTCCTGGTGACCCGATCTACCCGATCCCCACTACCACTCTCCGCCACGCGCCTAAACCCAGCACCACCACCGACGGCAGCAGTCGCTGCCAACACCACCACCACCATAATCACCACCGACACCACCACCATAAGGGTCCATTTGGTTCTTGAGTTAGCACCAAGGGTGCGCTCGGTTTGATTTTACACCGAGACGGGGTGTGTTTGTTTCTGTCTCACAGCCGGGGTGTGTCGAGTGGCCCTTAACAACAAAAAAAGGGTGCGTTTGGGGTCCCGGTCAGCAACAAGAGGAGCGTTTGGTTTCGTGGTTTAACCACCACAGCAGGCGCGTTGGCTTGGTTATAAACAAAAGGGGTGGGTTCGAGTTAAGGTTATAAAATCAAGGGGGTGTTCGTTGGGTTTGTTGTTTCACAAGCAGGGGTGCGTTGGTTTGGATTTTACACCACAAAAAGGGTGCTTTGGTTTTGTTATAATAGACATAGGGTGCGTTTGGCAGCCCCACACCATGAGGGTGTGTTTGTTTCGGTTTGTCTCGCCACCCAAAAGGGGTGCGTCGGTTTGGCAGTCAGCCCACCAAAAGGGGGCGGGTCGGGTTCGGGTCAGCCACCATACGAGGGTGCGTTTGGTTTAGGTTATAGCAGCAAGGGGTGTGTTTGTTCGGGTTATTAATCAAAAGGGGTGCGTTCGGTTGGGCTTAACAACAATAAGGGTGGGTTAGGTTTGGGTATAACAGCCGAAGGGCTAGGTTTGGTTGGTCTCGCGGCACCAAGGGTGCGTTGGTTTGTTTGTCACACGGCCAGGGTGCGTTTGGTTATGCGTACATCACTAAGGGGTGTTTGTTTCTGTGGTTAACACCACATAAGGGTGCGTTTGGCTGTGTAAATCAGCCAAAGGGTGCGTTTGGAATCGGGTCAGCACAAGGAGGCTTGCTTTTGGTTTTGTGTTTTCACTCAAATAGGGTGCGTTGGGTATGAAGCATAAGCCCCACATAGGTGCGTTTGGCTGAGTCATACAAGCTGGCGAACACAGCCGAGGGTTTGTTTGGTTTGATAATCAGACACAAAATTGTGCTTTTTATATTTTATGCACCCTAAATATATTAATTGTTTGTCATAAATTAATCAATTGTTTACATTGATTAAAAATCTAATGAAACTTGCGACGTCTTAATTAAAAATGTGAGATATTAATATTTAAAACGGGATTGATAATAATGTCATAAATCGATACTAGATATAGTTTACACATTTTGAAACAAAACGACTTTGACGCGTTTTGTAAACGGATAAATTTGAGCGATGGAAAAACGAAACCATGAGAATTCGAGGATTCGAGACTATTAAAAGTCAGACTTTGGTTTTACAAAATATAAAAATATGATTTTTGACGGACGTTTTGATATAAAACGGGACTCTTAAAACTCCCAATAACGAAGAAAACTCGAGTGAAATCGGGATATATACTTTAGTAGAAAATAGTTATTTTTATTATATATTAAATCTGAAGTTTTAAATAATTAAATGTAATTGAGCACTTTCGAGTCCAGTTCAGCTCCGGCGAAACACGAAAGTTGTTCGTAATGAACATTTTTACTTTGCCGTGAGGATTGTCATTTAAAAATTAGATATAGTGGGTCAAAACTATAGGTCGGTTATATATGTATTTCAATCATGAGTTTTAAGTTCAATTATTCCTTTCATAAAAACGGAAGGTACTTAAAAAAAAGTAAACTTTCTGTACATATTAGAGATACGTTTTTATATTGGACTGGGAAAACAATATATAAACACATGTATAACAAAGGTTAAGGATTACAGACCGACAAGTTGAATATTCCATCACATATATGTATGTAAACATATATATAGAATATATATATGTTTTTCCATTGTAATGTTTGTACACATCGTTGATAGTACTGTCTTATACATATTGTAATCGGCAACATAAATATAGGTACGGGCTCGAGATCGTTGCTGCTACGAGTGTGATTTATTTCGGATTTTTTGATCTTAGAAACGATTCTAGCGCATCAAGTGATTTCCTAGCCGCATGTTTTAACAAATATTGATTTACAAGTTTCTGGGGTGAGAAACATGCTTTTTTTACTAATTAACGCAAGTGTAGCATTTTATCACGATTATGTTTTACTAAGTTAGCGAGAGACCCACAATGCCCAAGAATCATGAACTGTTTCATATTCAGTATTGAAGCGTGTAGTGTTATAAATAGATCTATTTGGGATGACCTTCCCGTTCGGATGACTAGCTATCACTGGGAACGAACGTTATAGCATGTCGGATGTTGAATGTTACAGGCTGAACATCATCACGGGCAAAGTAAGGCAATATTCTATTGAAATCATAGTATGTCGAGCTTCGGGTCAATGCCATAGGTAAACATAATTACATTTTGTGATGTCTGCATCTGTTGCATTATCACGGGGAAAGTCTTGCGGTCCTGGATTATACATTTATATAAACCTATGAATTCACCAACTTTATGTTGACCGTTTTAAGCATGTTTTTCTCAGGTGAATTAGATGCTTGGATTATTTGATATGCATTGGAGTCTTTACATTCAAGTTTTTCATGGTGATGCAATTATGAGACAACTATTATTTTGATTTTAGAAAATCAACGAGATTGTTTTACAAACGACACATTTAGAGGTCGTTCTCTTGTATCTAGCGCTGTGTATTATAAAGTAGCACCCCATGTGGTATTTCGCTGCGTTGTAGATTTTTGGGGGTGTTACAATGTCCCCTGGTGAACAGTACTTTTTACTGTTCACACCAGTTTATAAAATTATTTTTATAGTTTTAGTGATCGTAAAACCCGCAAATGTCGTATTTCGTTCGTTATAGCTCCGTTTTTAGCGATTCTGTCGAGTACGTCTTTGTTATTAAAAGTCCTATCATATTAATGATGTTTTCAAAATGTATTTTACTGACATGAATAGTAACTTTTATAAAAATAGTTTTATAAAAGTATTTTTATACGTGTAAGTATATAAACTCGCGTAATTCATATCTATTTCGTTATTGATCCAAAAATTATGATTCGAATTGTTTTGGGATCCTAAAAATAAGTGTCATCTATGAAATATAGTAAACTTTATATATTAGAAGTATTTTATAATTTGTTTTTATAAAATCTCTTTTATATCGCGTTTAATTAACGTGTAACTCGTAAACTAAGTATCTTTTTCGTTATTAATCCGTTTTTCGAGTTTCTTACCTTTTTGGAATCGTCATGAGACGTACTATTTTATAAAAACATAAAAAGTATACCTTATTTTTCGAACCAAAACAGAAATTTTGGAGGTTTGTGTTAAAAACATGTTTTAAACTTGATTTTGTATTTTTTAGCTTAACCATCTTGTAACAAATCGATTACACCACTCATTATCACATGTATTACATTCCTAGGGTCCCTAAGTCCATCATTGTCCAAGAAATGTCCAAGTTAACAAGATCACAAGTTTACATACTCATTTGCTTATGACATGTATATGTAACTTTTTATAACAGCTAGTTTACACTTATACATTTTATACTTAAACCAACATTGTACAATACTCATAATATCATTATGACATGATATTACCAACCTCATGACCTATGAAAAAGTTCATGAAATAATAATCACAAGTAAAAATCCATTTTAAATGTTCAAAAGTATCCTAAATGGTGATTTTGCTAAATAGAACATATATATGCATAAAATGATAAATGTAAAGACATGATGAGTTTTAGATAACCTTAAGTGAATGAATGGTGAAAGGTAAACAAATCACACCCTTGTGATTTAAACCCTTGGCTTGAAAATAGGTGATGAAAACCCTAACTTTTACAAGAAAACCCTAGCTTCCTTTCTTTGCCTAAACCTTGCAAATGCTTAACCAATACTTCAAAATACCTTGAGGTATCTTAGATATGATGTGGGATTACTTGTATATGTTAGAAAATAAGTTGTTTGAATTATTTAAGGGGGGGTTTGTTTGCCGTGGCTATCAAAGAAGGAAAAGGGAGAGATTGTGTTTAATTTTTGCTAAGGAAATATGATGTGTGTTTATATCAAGTATACACTCTTTCTTATATCAATTAGGCTAGTCAAAGTAATTGAAAATCTTGACCAAGACCAAGAAAACAATGGGAGGAATTTAAGGAAGCATAGTGGTCAATGTTGCTAGTTGAAAGACATAAGGTTTAATGAGGTAGTGTTGTACAAAGACCAAGTGGGAAAGTTTGTGTGTTTCTTGACCCTAATGTTGTTGTTGCCGTGTATAGGGGGGAGAAAGACCAAAATGTGTGTCTTAGATATTTGTACATAATATCTACTTATACTTGAAAGTTTAAAGTCATTATATAAGGTGTAGTTGTATATAAATGGTAACATGTAAATTTTAGTTAGTTTATTTTTATAAACCATATGACTAACATTGTTAACATGGGTAAAGTTAAATAAAACTTTGGGTATTGGGCATAAAAATAGGCATTTGTTGAAGTGTAGATTAATTAATGTGGTTCCGGGTATGCCTAAATGTAATTTTATCGCGAAACGTAAACAATTTACGTAACCAATAAAATAAATAAACAAAGTTAATAATTATCCTCAAAATAATTACTTAACACGTGCTTGATGTAAACATTTAATTGTTTGATGCCCGTTTACATTGAATGATCATTTTTAGCTTACGCGATTTAACTTAACGATTACGATTTAAAAGCAAACGCGTACAATACTAAAAATACATAGTGAATTTGTTGACGTCATAAATGACCCTAAAACACGAGGTGTTATATAAATACACGTCTATTAAACATCAATATCTCCTAATTTTATACTTCTAGTAAAAAATACGCTAGTAAGATAAAAGCTTTAATCTTTACTATAATTTGCACGCGTGAAGATATTTTTACAAAACATAAATAATCGTCTATTAAATATCAGTATCACATATGTTTTCACTTTTAGTATAAAAATTAGCTAGTAGGAGTAATGCTTCAATATTTGCTCATAATTTGCAAGCGTGAAGATACTTGCTTATAAATTTCACTTTTAGTATAAAACTTATGCTAGTATGATCAAAACTTCAATACTTGCTTATAATTTGCACGCATGAAGATATTCTTACAAAACTTAAATAATCGTGTATTAAACATCAATATCTAATATATTTACACTTCTAGTATAAACAATACACTAGTAAGATCAAAGCCTCAATCATTGCTCATAATTTGCACGCGCGAAGACATTCTTATGAAACCTAAATCATCGTCTATTAAATATCAATATCTCATATTTATGACTTCTAGTATAAAAAATACACTAGTATGATCAAAGCTTCAATCTTTGCTCATTATTTGCACGCGTGAAGATAGTCTTACAAAACTTAAATAACTGTTTATTAAACATCAATATATCATATTTTGTACTTCTACTAAAGAATACGCTACTAAGATCAAAGCTTCAATCCTTGATCATAAGTTGCACGGATGGATATATTTTTACATAACATAAATAATCGTCTATTAAATATCAATATCTCATATTTTAGCACTTCTAGTATACCAAATACGCTAGTAAGATCAAATCTTCATTACTTGCTTATAATTTGTACGCGTGAATATATTCTAACAGAACTTAAATAATCATCTATTCAACAACAATATCTCCTATTTTTGTAATTCTAGTATAAAAAAATACGCTAGTAAGATCAAAGCTTCAATTTTTGCTCATAATTTGCACGCGCAAAAATATTCTTAAAAACTTAAATAATCATGAATTAAATATCAATATCTCATATTTTTGCACTTTTAGTATAAAAATGGGCTAGTAAGATCAATATCTCCTATTTTTGTGCTTCTATTAAACAACAACGTTAGTAAGATCAAAGTTTTAATCCTAACTCATAATTTGCACACGTGAAGATATTGTTACAACACTTAAATTATCGTCTATTAAGTATTAGTATCTCATATTTTTGCTCTTCTAGTATAAAAAATACGCTACTAAGATCAAAGCTTTCGATCCTTGCTCTAAATGTTCACGCGTGAAGATATTCTTACAATACTTAAATAATCATGTATTAAACATCAATATCTCATGTTTTTCCACTTCTAGTATAAAAAATACGTTAGTAAGATCAAAACTTCAATCTTTCTTCATAATTTGCATGCGTGACGATAGCCTTAGAATACTTAAATACTCGTCTATTAAACATCAATATCTTATATTTTTGTACTTCTAGTAAAAAAATGCTAGTAAGATCCAAGTTTTAATCTTTGCTTATAACTTGCACGCGTGAAGATATTGTTGCAAAACTTAAATTATCATGTATTAAACAACAATATCTCATATTTTTTGCACTTCTAGTATAAAAAATACGTTAGTAAAATCAAAGCTTCAATCTTTGCTCATAATTTGCACGCGTTAAGATAGTCATACAAAACTTATTTAATCATGTATGATTCATCAATATCTCCTATTTTTGTACTTCTAGTATAAAAAATATGCTAGTAAGATAAAAGCTTCATTACTTGCTTATAATTTGCACGTGTGAAGATAATCTTGAAACACTTAAATTATCGTCTATTAAACATCAATATCTCCTATTTTGTACTTCTTGTATAAGAAATACGCTAGTAAAATTAAAGCTTCAATCCTTGCTCATAATTTGCACATGCGAATATATTCTTACAAAACTTAAATAACCGTCTATGAAACCTCAATATTTCCTATTTTACACTTCTAGTATAAAAAGTACGCTAGTAAGATCAAAGCTTTGATCCTTGCTAACAATTTTCACGCGCGAAGATATTGTTACAAAACTTATATAATCATCTATTAAAGCTTCAATCTTTGCTCATAATTTGCACCCGTGAAGATATTCTCACAAAATTTAAATAATCGTATATTAAACATTAATATCTCCTATTTTTGCTCCTCAAGTATAAAAAGTAAATCATATATTAAACATGAATATCTCTTATTTATGCACATATAATATAAAAATACGCTAGTAAAATCAAAGCTTCGATTCTTGCTCATAATTTTCACTCGTGAAGATATCTTTACAAAACTTAAATAAAAGTTTTTTAAACAACAATATTTCCTATTTTCACACTTGTAGTATATAAAGTATGCTAATAAGATCAAAGCTTTGATTCTTGCTCATAATATTTCACGCATGATCGTCTATTAACCATTAATATCTCCTATTTTTACACTTCTAGTATAAAAATGTAGTTAGTAAGATCAAAGTTTCAATCTTTGCTTATAATTTGCACGCACAAAGATATTCTTAGAAAACTTAAATAATTATTTATTAAACATCAATATCTATTATTCTTTGCACTTTTATTCTTTGCACTTCTAGTATAAAAAATGGGTAAGACTAAAGCTTCAATCATTGCTTTTAATTTTCACATGTGAAGATATTTTTACAAAACTTAAATAATCGTGTATTAAAAATTAATCTCCTATTTTTGTCTATATATATGCGCTTGAGCTACAAATAGTTCATTTGCCCTTCTTGATCTTTGATTAAGATCCATTTTGTTAATATTGATTATGATACTTTTGTTTTCTAAAAAAATTCGTGTTTAAATTTGAGTAATGTAAAGAATTTGAATGCTAGCTACAAACAGTAGAATAGCTAAATAAAATTCAAAACATGACTGTATAATGAATACAACAGATCGAGCACAAGTTACCTTAATTCTTACAAATACTCTCATCTACATGTAAGCAAACCATCATAATAATACAATAATATTAAATGGTCTCCTTGATAAGTATCACATACAAATATAGCACAGTTAAGTCTGGACCACCTACTACCGCTGAAGTTTTCATACTCATTTCGATACACCATAGAAGTAAGACAGAATGCTAAACATGAGGCTTCGAAGGATAACGCTGCTGATAATTAAGGTACTTGATGCCACACATGAAGATGGCAAAAAATAGAAGGATCCAACCAATGTGAGCTGCAGCCATAACTAGTAGGAAGTCATAGTCAAACCCAAACTCCTCTTTATGAACCCTTTGATGGTTACACTGCCAGCCTAAGGCAACTCAAAAGCAAGATTTTGCTGAACTTAGCTTGTTACGAGACCGTATATCGTCTAACTAAGAGGGGTTGCCAAATAATACCATCTACTCCATTTGGGATATATTGCAATGACCATGTTAAGTTACATCATGTTACTAAATAGTTAATTCCAAAATGACTGTTAAGTTTCATCATGTTACTAAATAGATCCAAAAATTACAACCATATTTTAATATTAAAAAGAAAAATTAGGATGATTAATCAAATTTCAAATTGCATTGCTTATTAGCCATGTAAAAACTGTTTTGGATTTGCTTGTTTTAAATGCTTATACTTATCATTTATAGCATCGTTTATGCACTCCAAAAAGAAAAGCCAAATGTACATTAGAAAGACATAAATATCAGCAAAAAGATATTGAATATATTGCCACACTTTATCCTTTATGAAGAGGATTGCATTAGTATTGCAAATAACAGTGTCTTACGGAGTTACAGATGTTGAGCAACATGTATTGTCAAAATAGACCACTTCACAAAATTTAAGATAGAGTCGCAATATCTGCAACTGGCTGAAATCTTACTGAGAAATGGTTTAAAACGTTCAAGGGTCATCTAAATCCGAAGCCAGAATTACAAGAACATAAAACCAGTCATTCGCACTGAGGAAATGAGAAGCTTATGGAGTCTGTGACTATAACTATAAATTAAAAGGCTAATGACTAGTGTTACCCCTAAACCCCCTTTATCCTTCGGAGTTAGGACCTTGTTCCACTTTACCCAAGAAGCTTTGTTACTCTTCGGATCCTGGCCATTAAAGAACCGACTACGAATAGATTCAAGAGATTTAAGAATACTCGAGGGAACCTTAAAAATGGACATATGGAAGATTGGCATAGATCCTAACACGGACTTAAGAAGAGTGAGTCTGCCTCCGATTGAAAGGAGTTTCATCTTCCATCTAGAAAGACGAGATAACACCTTGTCCACCACTTCTTTCCAAGCTTGCTTCCTTGACATATTTCCCCCAACTTTCGTACCCAAATAAGTGAATGGAGTCTTAAGGACAAGACACCCAAGTTTAGAAGCCGCGTTTTTAACCATCCCATCTTCAACGTTAACACCCATAATCTTACTCTTACACATGTTAATACGAAGACCAGAAGCCCGGAAAAAACAATCCAAAACTCGAACTAACGAATCGATATTGAGCTCACTCCATTGGCCAAGAAAGATTGCATCATCCGCATAAAACAAATGAGACAAATTCACCATGGAATTAATTTTGATCCCCGTAAACAAACCCGCATCTACCACACGTTGAAAAGAAATATGCAAGCTCTCCATAATAAGAATGAATAAAAAAGGGGATAAAGGATCACCTTGTTTAAGACCTCTAAAAAATTGAAATTCCTCCGTAGGACTACCGTTGACAAGAATGGACCCCCTGGATGATCTAAGACAACTTTGAATCCAAGTCCTCCATCTTTCACCGAAACCAAATTTATTTAACACATCATCCACGAAATCCCAGCGGACCGAATCAAAAGCTTTCTCGAAATCAACTTTGAAAATAAGAGCGTGTTTTTTCTTCCTACGACACCATTGAAGAACCTCATCAAGAATAAATGGACCGTCTAGGATTTGTCTGTCCGCCACAAAAGCTGATTGAACCTCATTGACAAGATCACCAAGCACACCAACTAATCGGTTCGCCAAGATTTTAGCAATAATCTTGTATAAGCTCCCGATCAAACTTATAGGACGAAAATCCTTAACCATGTTGGCATCAAGGATTTTAGGAATCAAAGCAATAAAGTTCGAGTTACATCCATTCGGTATTTCACCATACATGAAGAAATAGTCAACAGCCTCGAACACGTCCTTCTCAATCACAGGCCAAAAATGACGGTAAAAGCTAAATGAAAAACCATCCGGACCCGGAGACTTATCAACGCCGCAATCCCACACAGCCCTTTTAACCTCCTCTTTAGAAATCCTGCGTTCCATATCCTCTTTCTGATCAATCGATAGGGAGACAGGAAAAGGGGTATCAATACACGCTCGATTCACTGATGGTTTATCGAACCTACCCCGAAAATGTTCAAAGAATTCACGTTTCACCTGAACCGGGTCATCGACCCACGTCCCATTCACCATAATACCCCGAATATTAGATTGATTGCGCTTCTTGTTTAGCATACCATGAAAAAACTTCACATTTTCATCTCCCTCGATTGCCCATTTAATCTTGGCTTTTTGAGCAATTTCCGAAGCTTGAATATTATTTACCTGATGAATCTTGTTGAGAATCTCCGTACGTTTATGGACCACCTCATTCGAGCAATCTCCCTTATCAATAACCTCATCACAAGACCGCAACTCCTCTTTAAGGAAATAGATCTCACCTCGCGAATTCGACCTATGAATAGAGAGCCAGCTCCGAATACGGTCTTTAAGAAATTTAAGTTTACCCATGAAGTTTCGGATGGCATTTTTCTTGTTAACAGGAGCCACGTTCCAAGAATCCCTAACCAACTTGTCAAAACCATCAACTTCCAGCCAGTAACGATAGAATCGAAAAGGAATAGGACCGTAATCATACCTGACTTCACGTAATAAAATAGGACGATGGTCTGAAATAAACCGCTCCAAGGTAATAGCAGTGATATTAGGACACATGCTCAACAAATTTTCGGAAACAAAAAATCGATCCAATTTACTCATTTTAGAAGCAGATTTGAGACACCAGGTATAAGCACTTCCTCCTAAAGGGACTTCATCAAGACCCGCGTTGTATATGAATGAATTGAAAATCTCAGCGTCGTGAGCATTAAAATTCGAACCATATCTGTCCGATTTATATCTCACCTCATTAAAGTCGCCCATCATAACAAGTTTACCAACCCATTGATTCGACACATGAGCCAAATAATCCCATAACATACGCTTTTCTTTAGCCTCTTGAGGCGCATATACAACCACTATCATAAGATCAATCCCTGATTTCAACCACACACCTCGAACAATGACAAAATAGTCCGATCTCGTAAAGCTACTCCTCCGAAAAGAATTAGGATCCCAAATGCACAAGATCCCTCCCGAGTTACCAACGGAATCACTATGCACATAATCAAAATTAGAATTACCCCAGCAAGACCTCACACTACTTAGATCAATAGACCCCATCTTAGTTTCTTGAAGACCCACAAAATTCACTTTATTTTTAACACACAACTCCTTTACCCAATCTTTTTTGGCCTTTTGGGCGAGGCCTTGAACGTTCAAAGACATAAAATTCATCGATTAACCCCAAATTCTCCTTGGGATTCAATGATCTCAGTGATATCCTTGATGCACCCATCCATGTTATAACCCATAGTTTGGCCCACCTTCACAACTTCCTCCATAAGATTTAAAATAGAACCCCCCGTTCGCGGCAGAACAGAGTACTTAGAGTGACCCGAACGCTTTGATTCTGAATTTTTGTTTACCGACTCAGAATTATCCTTACCATCTTCAAGGTTAACAAACGAATTGTCATCTCTCTCATTTTCTCCGTAGTCCTTCATGTCAAGATTAACAGTATTACCTTCATTCAAACCCTCCTCCGGAGTGAAACCCGGCGGATGAGACAAACTATGATCTTCTTCAGTAACCTTTCGTGCCAATTCGATATTTTCTTTGTTCAATAAAGGGTATAAACCAAAAGGATCTTCCGAGTGTTTGTCCTTCTGATCATCAGGTTGATCAAACAGTGTTTCAAGCACCTCCTCCACGTCACTCTCATCAATGCCATTATTTGCCTCGAGATCATTAATTCTGCCATCATTGTTATCCTCCACTGATAATTCGTCTTCCTCCTCCTCTTCGGAAAATTCAGGAGTCCACCCTAGAACTTCACTTGCGCGCACCCAATAAACCTTACCCCGAAAAACAATTTTGAAGCTCTCGTGAATGTGCTCACAAACCTTAGAAAGAATGCAAATTCTTTTGGAATGAAGATTCGACTCATCATAATCATCAACATCCAATAACTCACCCCATTTAGCAGCAATACGTTTGAAAGTAGGACCCGACCAGAATTTAAACGGAACACCGTCCAATTCCACCCAAACCAATCTACCTTCAGGAACAAACTCGGCGTAAGCTTGTTTAATGACCGAAAACCAAGAGCCCACACCAACATTACCCCTAAATGAATCTTTAGCCTTCGCAGTCTCGAATTCGAGTAATACCCAAAGTTCTCCCAAATAGCTAATCTTAACCACATCAAAACCTTCATTACAAAGCGCCTTCTTAAGATTGACTAAAGAGGCCATCTCTTTGACTCTGCCCATCAACGACAGAGTGAGATCCTTCGCATTCAAACAATCATCTTCAAGGACAATCGCAGGAGGAGATTCCTTATCTATTGGCATTCGGCTAGTCTTCACCACAGACACAAATGATTTACCAATAACTGTATTTTCCACATTCTTATGAGACCCATCAAACTACCTTTTATTCGATTCATTCTTAGTCTTATCCACGTTAACACTTCCCTTCATGTACTCTCTTTTGAATCTTGCAACATTAGCATGGAATTTCGATCGACCCACCCAAATCGTACATAAGTTATTTACCAATCTCTCCACATTAAAGACATTGATAAATCGAACAAATCCAAAACGCTTACCATCTTTTGTCCTCTTTGTTGGAATAAACGAATCGACTACGTGACCATATTGCTTACATGAGTGGAATAGATCCTTAGCAGAAAAGGAGTCCGGGAAATTTGTAACAAAAATCGATGTCGAAATCTTTGACACATCATTTTCTTTTGAACGAAAGCTACCCATCTTTGGATTGAAGGGAGATCTAATAAACGAAAATAGCTAGGGTTTAATGGAGGCATGGTTTAATGGAGGCAGGGATTAATCGGAAACGGAAATGGAATCGATTTGAAGAGGAGAATAACAGATCTAAATTATAAAAACCCAAGATGAGAAACTCACCTAACACGCTCGATATGAGATTAATCAATCAATGATTAATCCCAATTTCAGGGGTTATAACATGATTCAAACAAAAGGGAAAAAGGAATTTAGATTGTTAATTTGTGGAGTTTGAAAGTCATCTTTGTTAGAAGATGTTCATCAATTAGGGTTTTTGAATTAAAAAACTATTAAACATGAGACCGAAAAAATAAACCCGCTAAAAAAAATTGCTCAGCAAAAATAGGAAACCCCCCCCCCCCCCCCCCCCCCCCCCCCGTTAACCCCCCCCACAAAAAAATTGCTCAACACAAAATTGGAAAAAAAATTGATTTATTTTTAGTATAAAAAAATACCCACGACATTCGCGCCCAACACATAAGCCCATATAAAAAAAATATTAAACATGAGCACCGAAAAATATAAACCTGCACAAAATAAAAAATATAAAAAAATTGCTCAGCACAAAATAGGAAAAAAAAATATAGAGCTATTCAGATTAAAAAATACCCACGACATGACGCCCAACACATAAGTCCATATAAAAAAACTATTAAACATGATACCGGAAAAATAAAGCCGCAAAAAAAAATTAACGCCCCGCATCAACGCGCGGGCAATAATGCTTAAAAAAAACACCCACATTTATGATAAAAGAAACACCGCCCCGCAGCAACGCGCGGGCAACTATGCTTGTTTTATTTATATTTAACGATTTGCTAACAACAACTATATATGGTTTGTTGTTTAAGCTTACTTGAATAAAAAAAAACACTTTTAAATATAAACTCATTTGATATTAACATATATTTTTATTAAAACTCACTTGAACATCATGTATTTATAAAAATGATAAATTTTATTTTGAAAACATTATTAATTAAGGAGTAAAGTGCAAAATACATTAATGTGTTTTTGCTAAAAATCGCTCTCACATCACTAGCCCAAACTTTGTCCAAATACCATTCATCTGTTAGTAAAAGTGAGTCACCGTACATCCCGAGGACAAACGGTGCGAATATTTTGTCAGTTAAAGGGGAAAAAGTGAGACACAAATATATCTTTGTGGTTGGGTAGGGGGGATCAATAAGTGTTGTTCACATCCTCACGTGACCAACACTTTTTTCCGTTTAACTGACAATATTTGCATCGTTCGTTCTCGGAGATGTACGATGACTCCCTTTTACTAACAGAGGGATGGTATTTGGACAAAGTTTGGGCCAAAGATATGAGACCGACTTTTGGCACAGGAATGTATTTTGCACTTTAACCCATAGTGTTTTTGTTATCAAATCCCTTATTATATATTAATACGAATCCACTGAGAAGAAAACTTAAAACGAGAAAGGTGATAAATAACTATAACCTCATATTTTAGATGCATCATCTCTAGTCATTTAGATAATTTTTTAAAGTGAAAACGATGCAAAGTAGTACAACAAATTTGAAATACAAATGATTGTCCTAACTTGATAAAATGCATCTGACATATGTATATACATCTAATTTGTAGCTATAAAATATATAGGGGTGCATCTAAAAGATTAGAGATGCATGTAATTTAAGTCGATGCATCTCTAACGTGTGTTTATAATTATTTTATCATATTTCTCATTTTAAAACCTTTTTAATCAGTTTTCTTATTTAAGAACCTTTTAATCAGTTTTCCAAAAAAAAAAAGAACTTAAAAGCAACAAAATGTAAAACGATGATTAATTAGCTCAGAGGTAAGGAATCGATCAAGATGTTTCTCCTGACTAAATTTGAACATGTAGGAAGACGATCTTGGAGAGCCTTCCAAACAAAAACATTAACTTTAATCGGGATACATTTAATCCAACGCGTAGGCGTATCAGCTTTAGGAAGAAAGGTCTCGTCAAGCAAGTTTCGAACATCTTTGACACGAAAAACACCATCTCCATTCAAATCTCAAACCCACCTATCCTCCGAATTAGATAACAGAGTCGATTCAATAAGACCCATGAGATTATCAAGCTGCTGAGCTTCTAACCCCCCTCAAACAGGACGGCGAAAGGAACAAGTAATAGGGACACGAAATTTATCTGCTACAGAAATGTCTTTAATAGTTTCTAAGGCAAATAAACGAGGGAACAAATGCTTGAGCATAGAGTCGCCAATCCAACAATCATTCAAGAAACTTGTGTTCATACCATTACCAACCCGAATCTTACAATGGGAAATTAAGTCCACACCTTGTGCCTTAGAGGATTTGAGACTTCATTTAAAATAGATTTCCATAACGAAGAAAAAAAGGCAGAAAGCACATGTGAAGACGAACCATGTAATGCCGAAATAACCCGAGCCCATAAAGAATTATCTTGAGATATATAACGCCACACCCATTTGAACAAAAGACCCTTATTAAGAGCATAGAAACTGGATACCCCTAACCCGCCATGTTTTTTAGACGCGAGCACCATGGGCCATTTAACCCAAGCAATCTTCTTATCTTCCTCTTGAATACCCATATGAGAATTCTACGCAACTCTCCATTGAATGATAGCACTGGATTTGGGGACTTGAAGAGCGACATGTTGTAAATTGGAGTGGAACCAAGCACCGATTTAAGGAGTGTAAGACGAACCCGTATAGAAGAGTTTTGAGTTTCACTTAGAGAGCCTTTCTTTTGAGCTTAATCAATCTTATTCATCCCAAGCCTTTGATTCAACGACATTTTACCACCAACCGGAATGCCTACATATTTGAAAGGAGTTTTCATAATCGAACACAAGAGAACTTAGACAGCCTCAGAAACAATAGATCTGAAAATTCCAATACAAGAAGCTGGCTTTTCTTGGACATTTATTTGACGACCCTGATAGCCCCAACACCGATCAATGCTTATGAAAAATGAGAGTACTACTGTCAGAAAAGCCAGCTTCCTTATGTTCAATTGTATAATCTCAACACAATAATATCTCATCACTACAAATTAATAATCTACAGCCCCCACAAACCCCCCCCACAAACTACATATACCTTCATACCCACAAAAAATCACCCCCATTCAATAACACCCACCACCACCCCCCCACCCCCCCCCCCCCCCCCCCCCCCCCCCTACCCCCCCCCCCCCCCCCCCCCCACCCCCCCCCCACACAATCCACCCCCCCCAACACCAACTCCCCCCCCCACCCCCCCCCCCCCAAAAACCTCCCCAACACCCCAACAAAATGAAAAACATCGAAGGAATGTTCTTGATCCCTTTTAAATTATTATGAGACCACTTATCAATAGAAACTGGTCATCTGCGTAAAATAGATTGGGAAAATCGTAAGGAGAAGAACCAATCTCGATTTCCCAGTAAAGATATCCCGCCTCAAACAGCACGAGGAAAAAGAGAGATGAAGGATGTCCCATTATAAGAATAAACAGAAATGGAGCCAAAGGATCCCCCTGTTTCAGACCTCGATGGAATTGAAACTCGGATGTCGGGCTTCCATTGACTAAAATAGAGGCATTTCCAGAAATTAGACTACCACGAATCTATGACCTCCATTTAGAACCAAACCCAAAAGAGTTTAAGACTTTCACTAAATAATCCCACCTAATAGAATCGTAGGCCTTGGCGAAATCGACCTTAAAAACCATCGCTTGATTATATTTAAATTTGCACCAGATAATAACTCTCAAATGGAATAAAAAGGACCCATCGAGGATCTGCCGGGTGGGAAGGAAAGCTAATCAGAACCATCTGAAATAAGTGATGAGGATAACCGAACGAAAAGTCGAGTAGCATGAATCTTAGTGATAACCTTTGTACAAGCTCCCAATTAAGCTAATGGGCCCTCATCGTTAAGGATGACAGAAAGGTTAGATAGGGCGTTAATATCTTTAATTTTCCCAATAGCAACACAAGAGAGATCATTGGCTGATAAGCAATCATCATCAAGAGCAATAGCAGGTGAGGAATCATGAATCATATTAGAAGATGACAAATTATTAGGCTGGTTCGATTTCAACACAGAAGCAAACGAATTATTCCTGGTTTCTTTATTCCCATTCGTTGGCCTAACATTAGGCTCCTTGAACCCACCTAAATGTCTATCATCACTCTTCGAATTACGAATGTTCCTGCCATTCAAAGGTGGCCTGCCAAATCGTGCCTTATTTGCCTGTAACTTATAACGACCAACCCATACCGTACATAAATTACCCACCAATCTTTCCACATTAGAAACATTGATAAATTTGACAAATCCAAATCTTTTACCTTCCTTTGATCTCTTCAGTGGAATGAAAGAATCAACAACATGTCCATACTTATTACAAGCATGAAACAGATCCTTGGCCGAAAATGTCTCTGGAAGATTAGACACGTAAATCGAAATCGAGATCTTAGCCACGTCGTCTTCATAAGATCTATAACCATGTTTCTTCCTCGAAACTACATGCCAATCATCGATACCCATGATAAACAGATGAGATGAGTTCTTTGGATTGAAGGGAGATCTTGTTTAATGGAGGCGAGGAGAAAAGGAAACGGAAATGGAGTCAATTTGGGGTTGATTTAAAAAGAGATTAGATTGAAGGGAAAACAAACAGATCTAAACCTTAAATCCCAAGATGAGAAGATCGCCTAACACGCTCGATATGGGCTTAATCAATGAATGATTGATCCCAATTTCAGGGGTTATAACGAATTCAAACACTAAGGATAAAAGGAGATTGATAATGAAGAATAGAGATGGTGGCTAGGGTTTCTAAGAGAGAGAAAGACATGATAATATATAGGATTTTATAATTAAATTTTTTTTTTAAATTATACTCTCTTTATACTATAAATACCACTTCTTTCAACCTAAATTTCACATTTATTCCCAAACAAAAATTATATCATATACCTTGTTAAGATTTTTAAATGTCTTGTTCACTTTCACATACCGATTCGGAAGTTGAAGCTTTGGTTCAAAAACTAATTGACGAAGATAACGGTCGTCAAAACGCGATTCTGGATTTAGCCTTGCAATTTGAAAATTCATACACAGCTAAAGACGATCTTAGAAAAGCTTACGAGAAATGTAATGACATTTCACAAGAGAGCCGTACTTTGATCGACCGTTTTTTAAACTAAAGTTCTGATAAAGATTACGAGCTAAATCTTTCTATGTATGAAAAGGCGGCAAAACTTGAAAAACTTAAGGATGCTAAGTTAGCTTGGCTATTGGATAAATACTACTACCACTCACAAGAAAGTGTAGGTTGTTCATCATCACATGCTAATTTATATCTTACTGAGAAAGAGCTATATCAACTACATCTAGATGAAGAAGCCTTAAGAGAAACACTAGAAGAACAAGCAATGGATGCAAAAGCACGGGAGGAGAAGATTAGGCAAAAACAAGCTGATGATGATGAATTCTTTTTGACATTTGGGAGGGTCAGAATTGATTCAGATTACGAGTCATCAGATTAATAAACTAGGACCTATGTTAATGTAATGTTGTTTTAATTTAATGTTTTAAATAAAGTATTGTATTTTAAATATCGTTATTACCTTATATTTTCAAATTTTGAATTCAAACGGCTATGGATAACAAAACTAACCATTCATCATGATTCATTTTCACACATAACTTTACACAACTTCCCCTACAACTCTTTATTATCTGTATTCAACGGTTATGGATAACAAAACTAACCAAAGCAATCCCCCAACACCCGAGAAACCACTAGTGTCTCCCATTTCTTCTTATCAAACAATTGAAGAGTCTTCTTATCCAACCATTGAAGAGTCAGTTGAAGAACATGAATATCTTACTGAATGAGGTCTCACTGAGGACGAGCTACATCATCTAGCTAAGGATGAAGAGGCACTCAAAGAAGTGTTAGAAGAAGAAGCGAAGAGGGAAAAAGAAAATGCAATCTATAACAAAAAAATTGGAGGAATATTGGAAGGAAGAACAAGGTCATGATGAGCTATTCAGGATGGAATGTGGGGTGAAATCTGATTAAGAATACGAAACAAATTAAAGCCTTTCCGTGTTGTAATTTTAAATTCCGTATTGCATTTTTAATTTTCGTATAATTCTGTATTGTATTTTTAATTTCCGTATGTTTGTATTTTTAATTTTATGAAATAAATTATGTTTGTGTGAAAAAAATTGAAAAAAAAAATGATTAGTGGTGAGGCCTAAATGAAGAGGTGAAGGTGTGTTATGAATGAAGGGGTATTTTTGAGTGGGAGTGAAAAGCTGATGTGGCAGCCTGTGGGGCCCGTTTTGTTTTGTGGCTTAAGCCACAATACCCTTTACTCTAAGTAACACATATCATAAAGCTTTTGGTACAATCCTTAGATGCACAAAATTTATATAGTTTTTAAGTAATACAAGTTTTAATGCTATGTATACAACTATTTAATGCACCAATGCACACATATAATTAATATATTATAATTAGTGATATTATTAAAATACCCCATCACTCCAAAGTACAATTAATATAATACATGGTACAAATCAAACAAACTATTAATCAATAATACCATAAAACCTTTCTTCTAAGCATTTGTCAAACCGGCAAGTCAAACCAATGTCTTAGCTTTTTCATACAATGAACACGAAAATTCATCATTCGATTGTACTGATTACTGTTACAACAATTAATTAACATTAAACATCTTATATTTAAGAACACTTTCTATAATTACAATCATTATATGACAATATGACTCGAAAAACACTTATGATTACATTTTTCCGTTTTGATCATTAAATTTTGGAAACGCAAAATATAAAAAAGAAGGTGTATTAAACGGAAATAAAAAATGTGAATGTCACGTGTATCTAAAACAAAGTTTTGGAGAATCAAACATATTTCAAAACGCGATTTTTGTATGCATAATACAAAACGACACACATCAGCTTATCAATTCTCGTCACGATAACCGCTTTGGTATAAGCAACGCTACAGTATCTAATATTATTATATGAAATATGTTGCTCATAGTCTCATACATAAAATTATCCAACATAGAAATCTAGCTATCTGTAAAGCTATTGTAACGGAAAATGATTATTGAAAAAATTGTTCGTCAAAAATTATGATTGCAGGATACCCGCCACTGCAACGCGCGGGTACCCTGCTAGTCGAAATAACGATGTCTCGATTTCTTCATTGCATCCTTCTTACATCATTGAAGGTTTTGAAAACATGGAATATAATACAAGTTGTTGTGCATGTGCTCTTTATAAACATTCCTAACTTTGAAGATTTCAATGTCGATTTATCATTGGTGACCTACATTTTCATATATTATTTGAATTATCATCTTTACTATGAAATTTTAAGATTTGCAGTTATACATTTGATTTGTAATTATAGACTTATCAAAAGAGAAACACAAATGAGCATGTAATATGCATCTCACGGGGAGCTTCTTTTTAAACTTAAGAGCATTTTTATGTTATGTGAAAGAATGATAGACGATGATGTAATATATCTCTCATCGGTATCATTGTAAAGTATTGAGGCTAACATTTTAAAGTTAGTAAGAAACCGGGTTATTGTACCTGTATTTCGTTATGACGATCAACAAAGCCTAAGACAATCTATTCAGGAAGTTAGTTTGTATTTGACGGACCATATTTTATACATGGCCTGCCAACTACATGTTGACGTTCATCGCGTTAAGAGAAAAAAAAGGATTAAAAATATTTTTTTGCAAAAAGGCAACAACCTTACAAATAGAACAACAAACATGATTTACAAAAAAGTGCTACAGAATATGTGACCTATGTAACCAAACTTACCCAACTTTTTACCTACAATTTGTTATTTTGAAATCAAACTTATTTAGTTGTAGAGTTGCTAAATCGCGTATGCGTATTTTAAATCGTTTGCAAAAACTACATGTACGAACTTTCATTTGTACGAACTTTCTGTTTACAATTGGTTATACTGACATGTTTCTTTTAAAACGGATAACTGCCAAACAAAAAACTATAACCTATTTTTGTTTCTGTTTAAAATACCTTTGAATTTCACGGGTCTTTTACCTAGTATGCAATAGAGGACAGGTGGCAATCTTTATCCAAAAATAAATAAATAAGTTTAAGTGGGTCACTTTTTTAAATATTTAGGTCATTTAGTTCTTTAAGTTAAATGAATTTTGGGTCTAATGGGCTTTTAAACCTACTTTTAAATTAGATGAATGGATCCAATGGGTCATAAGAATGGGTCGGATCAAAGGCGGAGCTATTAATGGACTAGGGAGGGTGTTGGCCCCCCTAGAGTTAAGCCCATTAGTGGAATATAGTTTGCATTTCATGTGTAAAAAGAAAATTATTTGAGTCTTGTCTTCACACAATATGTATTTTGAACTTTGAATTTTTTTCGGCCCTCATATGAAAAACTTCCAAGCTCCGCCACTGGGTCGGATGGGTCAACCTAGTTAAACTTTCATCTAATTAGTTACAATTTCTTAAAGAGTGATATAACTTAATCATAACTTTTTTTACGTTTATACGTTTTTTGAACGTTTTCATACATTTCATCCGTTTCGGCACGTTTTCATTCCTTTTTTTACGTTTTCGTCCGATTTCTTATGCTTTCGTCCGTTTTTTACGTTTTTGTCTTATTTCTTAAGGTTTTGTCTGTTTTTTACGTTTTCTTCTGATTTCTTACGTAAGAAATCGGAAGTAAAAAAATGTAAAAACACGTAAAAAAACGTAAGAGATCGGACGAAATCGTAAGAAATCAGACGAAAACGTAAGAAATCTAACGAAAACGTAAAAAAACGGACGAAACCGTAAAAAACGGATGGAAACGTAAGAAATCGTACAAAAAGGTAAAAAAAACAAACGAAGACGTAAGAAATCGAACGAAAACGTAAAAAAACGGACGAAAAAGTAAGAAACCTGACAAAAACGCAAAAAACAGACGAATACGTTAAAAAACGAAAGAAAACGAAAAAAGGACAAAAACGTAAATTAACGGACGAAAACGTAAGAAATCGAACGAAACATAAGAGCTTAGACGAAAACGTAAAAAAAAACGGACGAAAAATTAAGAAATCAAACGAAAACGTGAAAAAACCGACGAAATGTAAAAAAACTGACGAAAACGTTTAAACTATTTAAAAATGTATGAAAACTCTATAATTTAGTGGGTCGACCCGACCCAAACTGTTTGACCCATGACCCGTTAGACCCATTTTTAAAACATGACCTGTTTGACCTATGACCCATGACCCAAACCGACCCATTTGCCACCTCTAATATGCAGTAATCTTAGTCCATTAGTGGTGGGGTGCTGATTATTCCCATTGATTATTCTCAATTACCATAGAGTTTATTTATGGGAAAATTCCAAATTTAGCCCAAAACACAAAAAAAGCCCACTGTAGCTCTTTCAAAATGTTTTTCTAAAAATAGACCAAGGCAACTTGGCATCTGGGCAACTCTGAGAAGAATTTGACACGTACCCATTAGGCTGCCCAAAAGTACAACAGTTGCCCATATAGTACAATCGGTTGCCCCAAAAAATATGCACTTTTATATTAAAAAACGTCACGTGTCAAATTCTGCTCTATGTTGCCCAGATGCCAAGTTGCCCTGGTCTTGAAATGAAAAAACATTTTGAAAGAGACACAGAGAGCTTTTTTGAAGGGTTTTGGGCTATAATTAGAATTTTCTCTTTATTTATTTGTCTTCTTTAAACACTATATAGTAAAACAAGACTTCGTCGTAGACTCGCAGCCAAAACTAACGCATGACCTGATGAATTGTAAAGAGAAAATAAAAGGTTTGACGTTATATTGTACAAGATTTGTGTACGTTTTGAGGGGTTTCTCTTGCGGAGAGTAAGGTGAATGTGTCCCTTTTGCAATATGCGGACGATGCTCTCTTTTTGGCGAATGGACAAGAACGAATGCTAAAAACCTCATCCATATTTTAAAGTGTTTTGAAAAAGGCTCTAGCCTAAAAGTAAACATATCTAAAAGTAGAATAATTGGTGTTGGAGTTCCTTCTAGTGAGGTCGAAGCTGTGGCTGCCTCTCTCGGTTGTGCAAGTGATTCTTTGCCTTTTATTTACCTCGGTCTTCCGGTGGGCAAGAGAATGCGATATTGTGATGGTTGGAATGTGGTTGTCGAGCGTTTTAGACACAAACTTACATGTTGGAAAGCTAAATCGTTATCGATCGGTGGGAGGCTTACTCTCATTAAGTCTATTCTTGGAAGCCTTCCCGTTTATTACTTGTCGCTCTTCAAAGCTCCCCAAAAGGTAATTAACATTCTTGAATCCATTAGATGCCGTTTTTTGGGGTTTTAAAGAATCTCATCGCGGGCTCTATTGGGTTAAGTGGAAAACTATCCTCCTTGACCCTAAGTCTGGTGGCCTTGGCGTTGGTTGTCTCATGTCAAAGAACCTTGGGCTTTTGGGTAAATGGAAGTGGAGGTTTCTTACAGAAGATAAGGCCTTGTGGAATATAGTTATCAAGGAGTTTTATGGGGCTGATGGAGGTTTTAATTCTGCCGTTAATCATATAGGGGCTGGTGGAATATGGCCTGATATCATCAACGCCGTTAAGGGCATTCATCAGATTGACGCCGGCTTCAAGAGCTCCTTTGTTCGAAAAGTTGTTAGTGGTTCGAATACGTTGTTTTGGAAAGACCCTTGGTGTATCAATGGGGGTTGCCTCATGGAAGCTTTCCCTAGGCTTTATGCTCTCGAGGCACACAATGATTGCAATATAAATGACCGTTGGACGTTGGCTAATGGCGAGTGGGGCTGGAGCTGGTCTTGGCGTATTCCTCCACGTGGGAGAGCCAATAATGACCTTGAGACTCTCATATCTTATGTTGGTAGTTTAAACCTTTCTGTGGAGGGCAGGGACGAGTGGAAGTGGTCGATGGATATCTCAGGTTCGTTCAAAGTTTGCACCCTCTCTCGTAGGATTCAGAATCTTCTCCTTGCTGATCATAGTGTTGGCAATCACCATCTTTGGAACTCATGGATTCCTCGGAAGGTCAATATCTGTGTTTGGAGGGCCTCCCTAAATAGATTGCCTACTCGGGCCAATCTTGCTTCGCGTGGAGTCGATTTGGAGTCCGCGAATTGTCCTTTTTGTGATAACGTCACCGAGGATTTGGATCATTGTGTTATCAAGTGTCGAGTCGTGCTTCCCATTTGGCGAAAGGTTTGGAGCTGGTGGGATATGGTTCCACCTGTGGTGTTCCCGTCCTTCAATATTTCTGACATTGCTAGAGGTATTATTGACCCGTTTGCTAATTCGAGGATTGGAAAGATCCGGCACGGCGTTTTCCAAACAGCTTTATGGGCGATATGGAAGTGGAGAAATAGGATTGTGAACGCTCCTGCGGATACAACCCCAAAGATTAAAGAGGAAGACATTTTCCCGTCCATTCAAAGACTTTCTAGGACTTGGATTGCAGCCCGTAGTGCGTTTAATCAGGCTAACTGGGACGTTTGGATATCTAGACCATATGATTTGTTTTCTTAATTCTAGTGTTTAGATTCTTATAGTTGGTGGGCTTTGGGGTTTCTTGGTTTTGTACAGTGTTCCTTGTTTTGCCTCTTTTGTGAGGCTCTGTTTTGTTTATATATATCTCAGCTTTTCAAAAAAAAAAAGATTTATGTACGTATTTTTTCCAGCTACGGTCAATAAAAAAGCTCACTTATTTTTGTTTAAGCTTTTGAGTTTAAATAACCAATAATTAGTATATGAAATTTTGTTAATTAGGGTTGAAATTATGAGATTTGAAGAAAGTAAACGTCCATGGTAATATAATTATTCCTTTAACTAGGCTTATATCTTGTTGGTAGCTATCGAGAGTCAAATGTGTAAAAATAAAATTAAATAGAAGAGTGACAAAAGTTATACGGGTTAAACGGGTCAAAAATTAAACGTGTACTCACTATCTTTTTTAACTCTGTAGATCATATAATAGTCTACTCCCTCCGTCCCAAAATTATTGTCCCCCGACAAAAAATACACATTTTAAGAAAAGTGCATTTATTACTGCTTTCTCTTTCTTACTTTTTGACAGAATGACAGTTTTACCCTTAACTAATTAATTAAAGTCTTCTTTAAAGTTTGTAATAATAATTTCAATCAAGGGTAATATAGTAAACTTGATCAAACTTCCCTATCTATATTTAGTAGTGGACAATTAAATTGGGACATCCCAAAAAAGAAACGTGGACAATAAAAATAGGATGGAGGGAGTAACTATTACTCCCTCTCTCTTAAAAAGAGTGTCAACAAACAAAAATTAGACAAATTATAAAATGTGTAATTAATGTTAGTTTTGATTGATAAAAAATCATTTTTGCCCTCATAGTTAATATAGAAATTAGGATTAAGTAATTGTAATTAATGTATGTTTTGATTATAATGGTAAAGTAAGAAAACAAGTCATTATTATTATCCAAAAATAAAAACTAAAAACTTTTTTTGGGACAAACATAAATAGTAAGGTGAACAATTTTTTAGAACGAAGGGGGTAATTTGATGATGCATGGCAAAAAAAATTCCATATTCTACAAGTCACAAATATAGACTAAAACTATATTTATAGAAGGTAAATTCGAATTAGAAAGTTGTCGTTTAATAGAAAAAGAAGACATGGAAAATCGGCAACAATCTCTATATAAATTATGAAATCATTGAAGATTGATTCGATCGAAGCTAAAAACTCATTGAAAGCCAATTAAAGATCGAGGTAGATTAACTAAACTACGTTTTTTTACTGCAACTAAGGTACGTATGTAATACATGTTCTTTAACTTCTGTCGCATTATATATTTTATCGTGAAAACCCGAATATGCCATGAGAAGACTAAATTTTCCAACTTGATTTGTAGATGAAAAATTGGCTTTGATAACATAACGTTGATGAACTACTAGAAGTACGTACTTCATGACATGCAAAAAACTATTGGGCCTTAACCACTTGTATATATAACATGTACATGTATTTTATATGTACAAATTTATCTAATTAAATTTTTTTTTTGTTGTTGAAGGATTTATTACATCGTCATGAATTGCTCTAGATCAGTGCGTATATGTCTGTTTATTGTCGTGGTGGTTGCTGGCGTGGTTTATGGGAGTATCTATCAGATAAGGCATCACGGTCTATATCGGCTTAAAAGAAATGGCATTTTTAAGAATCACATGGAGACCAACGAATATGGAATTGATTATTACGTAAAATCAGGATTTGATAAGAAACATCCCGCTGGAACTCCTGCACGAGCTGATATTGAGAAGAGGGTCATGAAAGATTATGTAGAATTTGGACAATATTATTGTAAACGTGAACTTAAGCGGCAATGGCTTTCAGATGACTTAACATATCCAACTCCTAACTGTGACAAGCTTCGACAAATGGGAATAAAACCCATAGCTTCATGAAGATTATTAGCTTATGTTTGGATTATATTATTAAAGCTGTTGATTTGGTTATTAGAGTTTTGGTAATTGTGTTTCGTTTGTTTTTCCAGGATCAGAAATTGTGTTGTTAGTATGTTATCCAGGATCAATTTTCTGCAGACACGATTGAACACTGTGAATGATTATAGGAATGTTTCCGCGCAATCCTTCTCAAAATTATCTAAAAAAAGAAACATATATTTCTCTATATATGTTTACAATACATGTATTCCAAAAGAACAAAAAAAAATGTAAAATATCAAGAAAATGAAAACCCAAATCTTAAAAAAGTCACTTAATCACTATAAGCCTTTTTTTTCTTATTAACCAACTATACAAACACTATCTATATTTTTGTACCGATAACAGTATGTTGAACTTGTAAACACCATATATATTTAACAATTAGTTCATTTTACCTTTTAGCTTTGCTTATAATTCGTGATGATCCCGACCTTCCACCAAGTGCAGCTGCAGCAGATTCAGCATTTGTAAGGAGATGATCATAAATCTTCTTCCTTATACGTTCAATCGTCTCTACAGAAAATTGATCATTTTCTTCTTCGTCGTTGCATGTCAAAATCTTATCTAACCAATCATTCACACTCTTGAGCTGAGTCAACATTCCCGCAATCCTCCCATTGTCAGATGGGGTGGATGTGCTGACATCAGCATCCAAGAATCTTTCGACGAACCCCAAGAACCAATCACACGACTCCATTTTTAACATTTTTGCCAATTCTAATGTATCCTCAAGACCGCTTCCTTTTTCCCATGTTGGTGGTAGTGGGGCCATTGACTTTTGGTTATCTACTGGCCTCGAATTTGCTGAGCTGGCAATCTTTGTCTTGACTGGTTTGACTTGTGGTTTTGTTGACACGGTCTTGGCTGAGCCCACAAGTACTAATGCGGGCTTATTGGTGGTAGAAGATTGTTGTTTTCTGTAGACCAAGAAAGATGATAAGTTGGTAATTACGGAAGCATGGACCCAGAGATGTGCTTGTTTACGTCGATCTGATGTTACTTTTAACTGTTCTTCTGATGGATTTTCTTCGCTGTCTGATGATGAACTGAGAGTGATGATTTTAGATAGAGACTTGGCAATATGATGAGCATTATTCAAACTATCGTGCATCACTAAGAACTGTTCCACAGTTGGCTGTGGGTTCTCTTCATTTGCAGATGTACAGAGCTCTGAATATGTGCTATCACAGACATAAAGATTATTCAATGTAAATTCAAGAAAGTAGGGTTGATAAGGTTTGACTCACGTACTTATAAATGGGTGTGTTTGGGTTGTGTCACGTACTATCTCTAACGGGTCAAATGAATAAAAAAGCAACATAGCTAAAAATCTACATGAGAATTGAAATATAGGTTACACATAATTAGGACATGCTTTAATACTAATATTTAAGCCAATAAAGTACCTTATACATTGAAGTATGCTTTCCGCAACTGAAGCCTCTTGCAAAGCCTCCATGGCAGCAACTTGTGCAGCATCCCTGTGGTTCAAGACATCCTGTAAAATTCAAAATTAGTACGGGTGCACATTTTGAAAGTGATGATGTGATGTTGGACAATGATAATCAGTTAAAACATACATTGTACAAGACAGTAATCATATATACGCTGCTTGAAGTTACGATAATCACTTTTTATGGCATTGATTGTTAAATGAAATACAGATTACATAAGAAAGTAATTAACAGAATAAGCTTCATACTATTATTTAATATTGGTTATGATAGAAAGTAATACACCAAAGAAGGTTAATTGTGTAATATTACTCTACCATTTGATTAATTTAAGGTGGTATTAAGTACTTTCACTGTACCAGTCAATATTGATTATATAACAATTAACAATAATATATAGAAGTAAATGTCAATATATGTATACTTCAGTACAAAACTAATGATTATACCTTTCCAAGCTTTGATATAGTAGACGGAAGTGAAGACCAAGAAGAATTTGCATCTGTCAGTCTCTTATTACTAATAGAAACCTTCATCATATTTCCAGGTAATCCATTTTTAAAAACTTCTGATGACGCTTTTCTACCAGATGTTGAGTTTTGCTTACTAGAAAGATCACGATTAATAACATCTCCGATTTTAGCAACTCTTTTTGTAGATGTCTGGACCTTATTTTCTTCTTTAGATGACTTCACAGATGTAGCTACTTTTTTATGCTCCACTTTAGATAGTGTCCTTTCACTCGTCGATTTCCTCTGCATTAAATAATTTAGAAATGGGAATCGATAAGATATAACACTGGAAAAACAAAGAAAAAACTTGCCTACTAAGATGCTCAAAGTTCAAATATTACTCGTAATACATTAAGGAGTTTTTATCAGGGTATGCAGAATGCACTAACATAAGAAACCTTTTAAGAAGATAAACTAAAATAGCAAAAAATTTACTTTTTACCTTGTTGGAACTACAAAACTTCAGTAAAACTTTTTCAGCGGAATACTCAACTTTAGCTGGTCAAATATTAGTAAAGAGAACAATTAACTTATATTTTCTACAGTTTTTTCATTATTCTTGCACATCATGTGTCATTTAAATACAACACCAGGTTCCATGATCAAAGTCCTGTTTTAAGAGTACCTAATGTAAGATACAACTTGTCTGCAGCGTTTCTTGATATATTTTTCTTGTTTAAGCTTTTGGGCAAAAGTGATAAAGTATTTGCTTTTTTATTAGTTACGCTCAAATAATCATCTTTTGAGAAGGTGGACTTTTGTTGTATTGAAACGCATTATTAACAATGTGGAAATTTAAGTTCACTTATACGGATATGGGTTAATAAGGTTTATATATTGATAGTAAAAGTCAAACGGGTAAAATACAGAAAAGAACTTTGAAAAACAAAACGGGTTAAAAGTCAAATGACATGTGTTGAGTGTTGAGAATGTCTTTATGTCCAAAATCCTTTATTCATATGAAGTTGCATACTATTATTATTCATTAGTAATATAGTTCTCTAGTCATATTTAACACGTTGATATATAGTATATACCAAGTTCATAAAAAAATACAAAGGACCAAAGTGTATTGATGGGTTGGAGCTTTACATAAATTACCGTATTGACCCATATCCATATTGATCCAAAGTCATTTTGACCCATTACCCAATCCACCCTACATCTAAGGAAAATTGACATAAATGTAACTTGACCTACATTTCCTTGACTCTAACCAACTAAATGTCTACTCTGATTAATCAAGTAAGAATACTCAGTTTCAAAATGTGCATGCAAACAAGCATGTACCGCTCAATAAGCACATCCAAACAAGTATTTATGGCACAACAGATGCTCATTTTAAATTTGATTATGTGAATGGAAACTAATTGATTCTAGTTTCATGTATAAGATCACTATTCATCAGAATAAGAGTATCATATAACAAACAAGCTCGCCCTGGAAAAAGAACTTACAGTAGTACTCCAAGCTTCAGGCTTCCAATTTTTCTTACTCACATCCAATCTTGGAGTCCTCACATCCATGCTACCCTCCCAACTCTTCCTAAGAGCCTTTTGACCCAAATCCAGGCGCGAAACATAGTTCTTTATCGAGCTTCCCATCCCAGTACTCATGTTCAAACTCAAACTCACATTCCTACCAAAACTCAATATACTAACCGGCTTATCCACTCCTCTAATACTAGACTGCTGCTTAATCCCATTGGAAAACTTCTCAAATGAATTAGGCATTGAATAAAAACTCCTTGGAGGCAAGGATGCATCCCGTGAATTAAACGATTTTGACTTTAACCCCTTTGATTCAGTCGAACCCATGACCAATTTCGACACTTGTGATTTAGACCTTCCCAGAACTTGTGCACTTTTCATACTATTACTACCACTGCTAGAGGCATTACTGTTACCATTACCTTTATGATCAAGAAAACCCAAAGATTTAGTACCCACTATATCTTTGGGAGTACCAACACAAGGGTGTCGGCCGGGTACAGGCCGACACCCTTGTAACAAAGGTACGGGGGAGGCTGACACAAGCCTCTCAACAAACAAAAACTGTCCCAACTGTATCTTATCACTAAGAATAAGATCAATATGCTCACTAGGCAATGACACATAAGTAGCATGAGACGAATCCGATAGTTTCAAATAAAAACCTTGGTTTTTAAAAAGCTCACCACCCGATAAAGACGGTACAATGCTAACTACTTGTAACAAAGATGATCTATGCTCACCTCCTACTTTTACATCAGTGTTCATATGTTGTAGCAACTTCAACAACACACCAGGGATCAAAGTAGTCATTTTTATCTATAACTCCAATATGCATCACACCACGACATAATCGGCGAAAACAACAAACACCCAAGACTCACAATTCTTATACAAATTCAAGAAAACATAAAATTTGGTCCCAAAAGTACTCATATTCAAGATTTTCACAAACACCGACAAAAAAAGTGGAAACAAATACACACCCAAAAGAAAAGATGTCAAATTTAACTAAATTAAGTATCCCCCACCAAATATTTTTCACATTAAAATAAGATATACCCACCAAATATGTCTATATTTTAATTAGCAGTTAGTATGATTTAGCTAGCAAACATACAGTGAAATAGCATTGATTGCATAAGTGTAGAAAGAAGGAAATAATTGTGGCATTAAATATAGTAACAATGAAGGGGACATGAGAATATAAAATTTCCACTCAGTTGTTGGTATGAAAAAGATAAAAAGTTTTGGTTTTATTGTAAAGATTATAATTTGTACTGTATCTTATTAAATGAGAAGGGTTAGAGGGAATTTGCTGGTGTTTACGTACAGAATTTTGAGGTAAAGTGTTTGATGAAGAGGAATTAATGATTAGTTGAAGATAGTTGAAACACATGTCTGGTTTGTGCAGAGAAGTGGTCATAACTGTTGTTGTGGTCAGAAAGATAGAAAGTGACCCAAGTAGACTAGTGGAGTGTTGTTTTCAGTTTTTGATAAAATAAAAAGTTAGAAAATTCACAAAATAGTCAAAGGAAAGGAAAAAAAATCTCTCATGCTATAGCGGGAGTAACATTTTAAAATAAAAATATTAAAAATAACTATTCAACTTTTGAGATGCATTATAAATTATAAATTATAATTATAATTATAAAAACAATACAATTATCGGGGGCGCGCCCGAAGAAAGTTTTTAATGCAACCCGCCCCGGCCCGACACGATATTTAATGTTTATTTTCTAAACCTAGACCATTAATAACATATACGTATAATACTTCTTTTTTAAACAGTTATCTCCCCCAAATCAGTTTTACCACCGCCCATTAAATCCATATCCACACACACCTCTCTAATCACTAAACCATAAAAGCCCTCTCATAAAACCACTAAACCAGATGAGGTAGATAAGGCTTAAGATGAGGCGGATGGGCGGTGGTGTAGTAAAGGCAGGATCGAATCTTTTTTATGGTAGGTTTGTGTATTAAATTTGTTACATCAAATTGATTCTACATAAACATGATTTGGGGTTTCTTTTTCTGAGTTTTGATTTTATTGATGATGGTTATTGTTTATTAATTTTTGTTACAGGTTTTTTGTATTAGGGTTTGCTACCTTTTGTGGTTGCGGATCTTAGGTTAATTGCGTTGAGCTCTACTTAAATTTATTTTGTAAGTTTAATCATCCCTAATTACATCTTTGAGGGTTTTTATTTTTTGAGGGTTTTCTTTATATAATTTGAGTTCATGATTTTGGTTTTGAGTTTGAGCAATTTTGCAAGTCCCGCAAGGTTTAAATTGCATGTAGTTTTTTTTTAGATTTTGTTTATTTGAAATTGGGGTATTGAAATTGGCATTTAATTTAGTTGAGACTTGATGGGTTTAGGGTGCGGTTGCCGCTGTGGAGCGCAGCGTGAGGTGGTTTTATAAGGAACAAAATAGGCTTTGTGGCATTATGGAATAAAAATGACAACGATATATTTGGTTGGTAAACATAGTTCTAGACAATGTGCTATGAGAATGAGCTGACCTGTTCAAAAAAGAGAATGAGCTGCCAAACATAATTTGATGAGAGAAATAGATCAGCTAGATAGTATTCTAATAAATATACAAATTAATGTGAGAAAATGTGCTCTATTCTATCAACATGGTTGTACTTTGGTGTTTAAGTCATTCCCTTTTATCACCTTTACAATACATATGGTATTTTTTTCTCAATTAGTTATGCGGTTTTACTTTTTTCTAGATTTATGGATGAGTACTTCTAATGATATATATTTCTTGGTGTAGGAACAGGTTTCAATAAATAATGGATTGCATAGACAATACCTTTTGGAGAGTAATCGAGAATATGACCTTGACCTGTGATCGAAAGCCGACTGGGAAGCGTTTAGATCCTAAGTTACAAGTAAATTTAGGTAATTTAGTATTACTGATAGTTACAAGCACAGGGAGATGGCAGGGGATAAACCTATGGTTTGGTTTATGGGACATTCTCAACTATCTTGGAATATAAACATAGAAAGTATCTTGCTATTTTAAACAATGGAAAGTGTAGGTTTAGGGGACATTCTCAACTATCTTGGAATATAAACATAGAAAGTATATTGCTATTTTAAACAATGAAAAGTGTACAATGTTTTGAATATGTGTCAATGTGTATTTAGTTATTTAGGTTTAGAATGATTATGAATGATTTTGAGTTGTTCGGTTATGGGTGTAGGCCGCAGCGGAAATGAAAAAAGGCTTAAATTAAGCTGCGTTTGTTTAGTCACCAGTCGGTGTAGTAGCTTGGCAGTGAAATTGCTCAGACACACTCACTTCTGGGAGAGTATTCGACGTGGAGCCAACGTGGTTGAACAGGTCGTCTGACATTTTTTAGCTATAAAGCGTATTACGTTTACGTTTAGATCAAATCTTTATATTAAATCTTTGAGTTAATGGTGTTATTGCTTCGTAACAGTCTTTTCAAGCTTTTAAGAAGATATCTCAGGAGCACCCGACTCCCTGGGTGCGAGCATGGAACGAGCTGTGTGGAAAAAGAATAGAGGATGCACACGAGAGGTATTACTATCTTCATACGAACAAATATCGATATATTACTTTTATAATTAGTTTCAGTCAGTTTGTTCTTTATGCCTTGTAAATAATTATGTGTTACCAGGTGATAACTCAAACTACTTCTTTGGCCTGACAAAGCTCGCTAGAGTTATTAGAATCAAGACGAAAGTTATTGAATAAGCTTCTTTGGACTGGTAAGGACGACCCTAATTTTTATGTATTTAACAACTGCAATTTTACATTTCAACAAGTTTAGTGCATTACTCTTTTTTATAACCACAGTATGTGATTTGGGACCTAAAGAAGCCACACCCATTCCTTTTGAGCTTTTATATAAAATATTGAAACTTTTTTATGTGTTTTGATGTTAACCTGTTACATGAGCGTGTAACATATGGTTAAGTCTGACATGTAATAAGTTTTCTTAAACCACAGGTGCTTCTCTTTATAACTCATAAGAAAAGATTAAAAGAAAGCAACTTTTAAAGTGTTCTTATGGGTATTTGGGTGTTGGCATCTGATAATTTGGGTGTCTCGGTTTTCGGTAAAACACAATTCAGTTTTTAAATGTTCTCATGTTTGAGAGACTATATAGCAAATTAACATACGTCATATTATATGTGTAAAAAACATGTAGGTTTTTGGCCGAGTTCGGGGCATTGCATCTGCTAGACGATGAGAATAAGTGTATTCCACTAGAAGATATTTATAAGAAAGATGCACGTAGGTGGGTTATCTTGGGAATCATTTGAGGTATACCGACACCTTAAGTCTCTAGGTTACATTATCTAGAGGCATGGTGTTTGTTAGATTTGCAAGCATGGTAAAAACATGCCTACACATGTTAAAGATGATTCAGGGAGCCAAACGATCACAGAGTGTGATAACCGGTAACTTTTCTGGGTCTTAGTATTATAAAATATTGTGATTTTATATCGGAGTCTTTTGACCTTGTCATTTTTCTTGGAGAACGCTGAATAAAGTTGACTTTGGTTGACTTATTTTGCGTAAAACGGTTGCGGTTTAACCGGGTTTTGAAAGGGGCTTGAGTTTCGTAAGAGAATCATTTTTGATTCGTCTTTTCCATAATTGGAGTATTTTATTATTTTTTTAGGTTCCGGGAAGTTTTCCTGTGTACCGCGAAAATCGTCAAACAGCGCGTACCGGCATGACAGTTTGTTAAGAACGAGTTTTAGTAAATTTGGAAGTGAGTTAATGGGTTCATGTGTAGATAAATTCGTGTTTTAAATAACTTTGGTTTAGAACGTAAATCGTTGGTGTGTGATTTAAAAATTATCAGAAAATAGGCGTTTTCGTGAAATTCGGTAAAAGACCGTAACGGTCGTTAAAGTGAAAATTTTGAGCGAGTCAAAAGTGTCAAGTTATATTTTAAAAGCTGGAACACTTTTAAAAATGATGGGAAGGGTTCGGTTAAGTTTAAACAAAAATTCGTGTTTTTTGGTCCTGACGCGACCGACAACGTTTTAAATGAATTTTGGAGGGATTTAAATTAGAAAGGGGTGTCGTGTAAATGCTTTAGATTATTGGAAAAATATTTTTAAACGCAATAAAAATACTACCTAACCCCGGGTAACATTTTAAGTTAGCAAGATTTGAGTTTTTGGTGAACCCAACACAAAAACGAGACACCCCGGGACACCTTGGATTCCTAACCGGTTAAGGGACAAGAAGGGAGACACAAAGGCTTTTTTTAGCTTAGATGTTTTTGCATCATACATTTAAGCCTTGTTTCAACCTCAAACCATTATTCATGCATCCATTTTGAAATCAAACACAACAAAAAAATATATTTCTTCTCTCTATCTTTTTGGGATTCGAACGAGCACACCAAGGGAAAGCACGGACTAATAATCAATAGTGGGTTGATATTAGATAGTCTCGGGCTGTAGAAAACGATTTGGGTTGTCTTATTCGCGTCAAAAACCAAACCAAGAACATCAAGATTGTAAGTTTTTCTAAATTTTATTTTTAGTTGTACTTTTGTGGTCATATTGGTAACCTAATGCTAGTTGTACAAGTTGATCGTCAAAAAAAATTCGAAACTTGAAAACTAAAACGTAAGAAAAAAGGTGTTTGTTTGCGTCGAACTCAAGAAAAAAAAGGACAAAGATTGAAAGTTTGAATATTTTGGTTGTGGTGGTAATTTTATTTTGAGTCAAGGGCTTATTTAGGGCTTATTTGTAAAAAGATTGTTTAAAAATAAGCTAGAAAAGCTTATTTGGTTTTGGGTTGTTCCGGTTTGGGCTCGGCCCAACTGACCCATATGATTTGGGCTTGTGTTAGTCTCGGTCCAACAAGAAGAAAAGAGCTCGACCCATTTGTTTTGGCTTATTTAGTTGTGGCTTATTTGGTTGTGGCTTATTTCGGTTAGGGCTTGTTTCGGTCTCGGCTTATTTTGAATTCGAGCTTATTTTGCTTAGGGCTTATTTGATCTCAGTTATGTGAGCTCATAGCTCGTTTAGTTTTGGCTTATAGTGGACTTATAGCTTATTTTAGGTACTACTTATATAAAGCTTATAGCTTATTTTGGGCTTCGGCCCATGGTTTGGATTTTTGAGTTATTCTTTGGACTTATAATATGAATATAGGCTTATATATATAAGTAAGGACTATTTTGAGGTTAAATAGATTTTTGGAAACATTGGTGGACTTATTGGGCCGAAAAGCCCAATAACGGATAAAAACTCATTTTATTTATCGGGCTAAGTATTAAAACCTAAATGGACTTGTAAATAGACCAATGGGCTGAAATTGGATTTAAAGTGGTTATGTTGGATTTAACGAATGCCGTTGGACTAATGTTGAGCTTTCGGACCCAATAGGTAAAAATTTGGTGTTTTGGACGGTTAAAACGGATAATTAGGTCAATAGGTAGTGTCGGAAGTAGAAAATGTTTAGTTTGGTCAAGTTTAGGCAAGATTAGGAAATCGTTTTGAAAATGTGGATTTTGTCGGAAGTTTTGGAAAAGATTTGTGGATAAAGGAAATTGTTGAAAGTGCTGAAATATAAGGTTTGAAAACCTTGGAAATCTTTTACAAACGAACGGGTCATGCCGGAATTTTGTGTAAAATGTTACACTTAGAAAATTTTGCTAGAAAAATTATATGGCGTCAAGTCGACTAAAGGACGAAAGGTTGATTTTTAAATAAACATTTAGTTACAAGGTTAAATGGTCAAGCGTTGATGTTAAGAATGTGAAGATTTATATATATTTCATTTAGCCCGATAAAGGACGAAAATAATAATAAGTATTATTATTTTATTTAAAGTATTATATATTTATTGTTAGGTTTACGAAAAAGACTCGGTCACCCCGTGTATTGTCTAGAATAGCATAGCTCGTAGTTTAATCGTTAGCGTTACCCACATGTTAGCCTACTCCATCGCTTACTTAGGGCACTTAAACTCTTGTATTTAAACACCCTTTCCAGCCATGGGAAGGGTTGGTTGTTCATTGTATTACAAACACACACTAAGTGATTTTCTCTCACTAAAACTTCCTATTTTCTCTCTCTAGAATCGACCAACCATCATTCTTAGGCTTGTGTTATGATATCTAATATCCTACAATTGGTATCAGAGCTCATGAGATGATTAGCTAGATTGTTTGTGCGTTTTCTTTGTTAGTTTAGATCAAAAGTTTGGTTTTAGAAGGTTTATGGTCTTATTCCTGACACTCTTTGATTCTCACATTTATGGTGTTAAAGTTAGTGTTTTTATTGTTGTTATAGCCTTCTAGGATCAAGTTGTGCAAAAGAAACCAAGCAAAAACGTTCAACAGGTGATTTTTTAAGGGTTTTTAAGGTGAAAAAAGTTCGTATTTTTCTTGACTAGCATTTGTCTCACTGCCAATTCTTGGTTGCGTTTTGTCAGAAAAAGTACACTGCGTTTTGGTGTCGTTTAGTACAGGAACAACAGACTAATACAGGCGTTTTGATCTATTAGGAGCTGCGTTTTGCTTCCTGCGTTTTGCTTCCAGCGTTTTGGTTCTGCGTTTTGGTTCTGCTTTTTGGTTCTGCGTTTTGCTTCCTGTGTTTTGGTGCTGCGTTTTGCCTAGTTGAAGACCTATCTTGCGTTTTGCCTAGGGGAGACTCTGTCCATTTCATTTCTTGGTTGTGTTTTGTCTCTTTGCTTTTGTCTCCTGCGTTTTGTCTCTTGCGTTTTGTCTCCTACATTTTGTCTCATTGCTTTTGTCTCTGTTTGCGTTTTGTCCCCATGCATTTGTCCTGCTTTTTGTCTATTGAGATTTGTCTCGCTCATCCTCTGCGTTTGTCTAATGAGATTGTCTAAGGCTCTCATTGAGATTTGTTCTAAGCTTCTTCAACCGAGATTCCGTCTAACTTCTTCACCGAGATTTGTCTAAGCTTCTTCACTGAGCTTTGTCTACGCTTCTTCACTGAGATGAGATTTGTTCTAAGCTTCTCCACTGAGATTTATCAAGCTCTTCACTGAGATTTGTCTACGACTCTTCACTGAGTTATTGCCTAGTCAATTATCTCATTACAGTAACACTCATTCCAACTAAAACACCAAATCATAATTAAACACAATCACCTAATCTAACAAAAATCATCACTTTAACATACAATCACTATCATTGTACCGATCAAACGATATAACATAACACAATCATTGCAATCATGTCTAAATGCTTCCGATGACATTCAAGAGATAGAATTGCATCAGTTGCAAACTTAATGTCAAGAAAAGCAAGGAAAGTTGCATGACAATCTTTTCGCTACTTCAATCATTTCCCTTCATTTCTTTCAAACGATGAATCAAAATCCCGAGAGTATCCGAACGGTGCATTCATGACACTCTTTGGTCAGATAATGAACTTTCACACGTACGATTACCCTTAACTTGATCAATTACAAAGGCAGCTTACAAATAAATTCCAAAGAAGTTAAATCCATGCTGCAATTTGGGTGACTCAACATCAGTTTTAAAGTTCATCGATTGGCAGCACTTCTTGGATTATGACAGTGAAATGACAGAGAAGCTTTTTGCTGAATACACTGGAATCCAAGTTAAACAGTTTAGAGAAACACTACTCCTACACATGGCTAATGTTAAGAAGTCTGTTGCTGAAAGAACACATCATAAAAGACAGTATGATAGAAGGATGAAGGAAAGACAGATGCAGTCAAGAGGAGAAGTTTGTGTTTTGAGTAATAGCATGGAGCCTAGTTTTATTTATTACAGAATGCAGTGGGACAAAGTCAGATGAGCATATTACAAGCAGCAGTTTAGGGACTTATATCACACATGTTGTGGATGCAGATACCAACCAGAAAAATGACCAAGTGCCATCAGCTGATGATACATTTTGACTACTCCCCATAGATGTTCCCTTGCTAATGTATAACGGCATACTAATTAATCTGAACCAAGTTATGACACATATCTGTTAGAAAAGGTTGATAGCAATACCACTCCTGATTCAACAAATATGTGTCATAGGGGAGGAGAGATTGACCAGGATGCTGAACATGACAAGTAAAAAGTCCTTTGCTAATCATAGTTTCTCAAAATGAATGACAATGTTTAAAAAGAAGTTACGAATGAACTTTCAAACAGAATTTTACAACTTGGAAAAACATGTAAATTCACTTGAAATATCAATGAAACAAAAGGAAGAATTTTCAAGTAAACTAACATGTAAGAATCGAGTCTCCTGAGTTTCATGAATTTTTGACTCAATGATTGAAAGCTCATCTACAGGCCAAAACACACTAATTTGCAACTTGAAGGATCTAATTTTAAAAAAGTGGGGGTTTTGGGGGAAAAAGAAGCAAGTACTGAACCCAAGTTAAACATGACCATTGAGATTGAAAACAATAAACAGTGAACTAGAAAGTATGTGGCTAAATTACTGCAGAGATGAAAATAAATAAGAAAATAGAGCATTTAACACAGACTAAAATGATCTTTATGATTCTATCAAAAAGACACGAGTTCAGACAAAAGACCATAATGATCACTGATTGCTCAAGTAAATAGTAAGACTGTTGAATAAGCCTTGATTTAAAAGCACAGATTCAAGGAAAAGTTTTTGCGAAAGTAGCATTGAAAAATGAATACGAAAGTTAAAAGGAATAGCGAGGATACTAAGTTGCAAAACATCAAACTTGGGGAAAACCGTTTCACACCCACCCAGAAACCAATCAGTTGTTAGACACCGAATGCTTAAATCTGACCGGCCTATACTTTTCCAAAATCTGGTTTTGCCTCCCAAGTTGATGATTAACGTTTGGTCCAAAACCAGTCACTCCTCATTATTGGCCTAAAGTTCGAGAATATGTCCCTTGCAAACCTCATCATCGTGATTGGCACTGGCTCATCTAGGAAAGTCAAGAAGAACCGTATGTTCAAGTGTTATTGGCTCAATAAATCACTATCTAGAGGAAGCCTAGGAAAAAGACACAAGAAAGAAATAGAATTCAAGACCTAGTGTGATGCATACTACTATCTACAAAACCACTGCTAATGGTAGCCAACCAAATCCCTAGGAAGCAACAATTCAAATATCTAGAGTTTTTGCCTGTATCAAGAGTAGTTGTGGAATGTACAAATGGTGTGCTCTATAAGATCCTCTAGAAGCCAAAAAAAAAAAAAAGAAAAAAAAAAAAAAAAAAAAAAAAAAAAAAAAAAAAAAAAAAAAAAAAAAAAAAAAAAATCGTTCTTTTTCTGACTACCCCAACACCTTTGTTTGCGCTACGTGTCATAAATCTGTTCTTTAATGCCAAAACATGATAAAGTTGTATAACAACATTCCTAAACAGAGGTGGATTCTCCGTGCTAAGGGTTCAAATCCCCTATGACTAAAACAAAAACAAACCCTAGGGAACCAAAGAGTCATACACAGAAACCTGGATAGGCAAATGCTAGTTTAGGACAACGGTTTTCTCCTAAGAAGTCCTTCGCTGTGCATGAGAAACCAACACTCTAGATCTTTCTTAGGTGGAAACCGACGGGTAGGAATTTCAGATTGCTGTCTGTATGTGGATACTACGGAAAGATGTTCACCGATAACACAACCAAAGTTGACAGTGAACCTCCAAATGGTTCAAATGGTGATATCACTAACCCATATGAATGCGATCAAACTCTAATGTCAGTGCAGGTACTACTAACTCAAGTGCCGTACAGCCTTGTAATCTTATAAAAGGTAAACGTTAAAGTTGTTGCCGAAAAGACTGATATCTCATAAACCAGTGGTTCAAGGGGTACAAATCTGATGCACATGAACAATGACGTCTGTTCACATCAGTTCAGGCCTTGCTCTTCAACGCCAAAATGACGTATGTTCACATCAGTTCAGGCCTCGCTCTTCAACGATAAAATGACGTCTGTCACATTAGTTCAGGCCTCGCTCTTCAACGAAAAAATGACGTATGTCTACATCAGTTCAAGCCTCGCTCTTCAACGACATATGGCGTCTGCTGACAACACTTCAGGCCCCGTTCCTCAAAGTAAAGAAAGGTGTACGCTTCAGTACGCTTTATTGTTGGAAGAAGATAAATCTTCTTGTTTATGATCATTCTCATCAACAAACTTCATGTTTTTCCCATGCTCGTTCTGTCATTAAGTGGATCAACGTACCTTTGATTATAGTCTTATTCACTTGTTCAATCAAAAAATAGCAACCTGATATGCAATTTTTGAGGGAGAGAAGTGTGAATTAACTGCATGTTGATTGATGTTTTAAAAATGGTCATACGGCTCCTGTACACTCTAGTCCGGGACCTACACCTAACCTTTTGATGCCTGAACCTATCAGTTCAGGGCTCGTACCCAATCCTCCTCCTGCAGCACCTTATGTACCTCCTACCAATAAGTAACTGGATATTTTGTTCTAGCCTATGTTTGATGATTATTTTGAGTCTTCCACGGTTGATCGTCTGGTACCCCCTGCTCCTGTAGCTAAAGCTCCAGTCAACCCTACTGGTCCATCAGTATCCATCCCCATTGATCAAGAGGCACCATCGAGAAGTCATTCACCATCATCTTCAGATCATCAATCCTCTTCAGTACATCAAGGTGTTGCAGCTGAGCATTTGTTTGAAGTAAATCCTTTTGCTGCGACTGATCCCGAACCATTTGTTAATGTGTTCTCCCCAGATCAGAACTCTGAAGCATCATCTTCTAGGGTAATCGCGATAACTGAATCCAACCAAACCACTCAGCCTCATGAACATCTTCGAAAATGGACCGCCTCTCATCCTATTGATAATATTATTGGGAACCCTTCGCCCCCCCCCACACCCCCCCCCTCGACCGTATCCACATCAGAAGCAGCTTGCTATCAGATGCTTTGTGGGCATCTACAATTCAGTACGTCCAAATCGAACCGAAAACTTCAAATCTGCTGTTACAGAAGATTTTGGTTTCCAGCCCCCCACCCCCCCCCCGCCCACACCCCCCACCCAAAAAAAAAAACACCCCCCCCCACCCACACCCCACCCACCCATGCAAGATGAAACATGCATTGATCGACTTGACATATGGGAAGTAGTGCTACTCCAGACTATCACTATTATTGCTCTCAAGTGGATTTATAAGGTGAAACATGACGATATGTGACGTGTTAAAAACAAGACACGTCTAGTACGAAAGGATATCCCGTCAAGAAAGAAGGTCTTGATTTTTGACGAATCCTTCGCCCCGGTCCCCAGACTTGAAGCTATCAGAATATTTCTTGCCAATGCTGCCAGCAAAAACATAACAGTTTATCAAAGGACTGAAACGCATTCTTAAATGGCGAGCTTAAAGAAGTAGTCTATGTTAGCCAACTTGAAGGCTTCGTTGACCCTGATCGTCCACATCATGTCTACCGTCTGAAGAAAGCTCTTTACGGGTTAAAGCAAGCACCTTGGGCGTGGTATGACACTTTGTCGAAGTTTCTTCTGGCACAAGGATTCTCCAAGGGTGTGGTCGATCCAACCTTATTCATTCGGAAAACAGGCAAACACACTCTTCATGTTCAAATATATGTTGATGATATAATATTTGCCTCGACCGATCCTACAGACTGTGACCATTTTTCTACTGAAATGAGCTCTAAATTTCAAATGTCGATGATGGGTCAAATATCCTTTTTCTTAGGATTACAAATTTCTCAGAATCTTAGAGGCATTTTCATAAATCAATCTAAATATGCTAATGAGATTTTAAAGAAATTTGATCTTCATAAAAGTGACCCTGTTGACACTCCTATGGTGGAGCGAACAAAACTGGATGAGGACCTTTCAGGGATCCCTGTTGCCCAGACTCAATATCGCAGTATGATTGGATCCCTGATGTATCTCACAGCCAGTAGACCTGACCTAGTTTTTGCTGTGTGCATGTGTGCTAGATATCAATCTAAGCCCACTAAAAAGCACCTTGAAGCAGTTAAACGGGTCTTTCGGTATCTCCAAGGAACCATAAATATGGGTCTTTGGTATCCGAAAGACACCGCCATGGCACTAACAGCATACGCAGACGCAGATCATGCAGGTTGTCAAGACACTCGAAGAAGTACATCTGGCAGTGCTCAGTTCCTTGGTGATAAGTTAGTAAGCTGGTCATCAAAGAAGCAAACTAGCACGTCCATCTCGTCTACAGAGGCTGAATACATCGCGATGTCTGGATGTTGTGCCCAAATCCTATGGATGCGGTCTCAATTATCGGATTATGGCTTTGCATACAATCACATCCCTCTGTATTGTGACAACAAGAGTGCCATAGCTCTCTGCTGCAACAACGTCCAGCACTCCAGGTCTAAACACATCGACATCCGACATCATTTCATCAGAGAACAAGTGGAAAAGGGAGTGGTTGAGTTGTATTTCGTGAGGACAGAGTATCAACTGGCGGATATATTCACTAAGGCACTGCCCAGAGAACGATTCGAATTCATTCTCCCGCGGCTTGGCATGAAGAGTATGAAGCCAGAGACACTCAAACGTCTTCAGGATGAGTAACGGATTTGCTTCAAGTATCCTATGTAAATATGTACATATTCCTACTCAAAAAGAAAATACAAAAATATAAAACCAACAAAAATCCATAAAAATCAGAAAATAGAAAATACCAAAAATAGTTTAAACTTTTCAAGACATGTCTTCCGTTTATCGATAACATTTACGGTCCTAGAAATGTCATTCAATAATGACACGGGTCTTTAAATGAAGCTCGAACGAAAGTTTAAACTTTTCAAAACATGTCTTTATGGCTTGCTATTATTTCTGATATGTAACTCGGTTTTCAAAATGAGGAAAACATGTCGCCAAAAAGACGGTTGTTCCTAACAACGAGTGATTAAGTTCTCCCGGGCATGGATTACTGTATATCCGTGCACCCTCGATCTAATGTACGCTTCAGTGCATCATTTCTTGATCAAGAAGATAAGTCTTCTTTTTATGCAAATGATTTTCCGTCTATGATTCTTTAAAAAATTATTTGTGTTTTTCATGGTGGGAAAGTTTTGTTTGAAAATCAATCAGACTTGAAGTTTTAAAAAATTTGACACTCAATCAACGACTACAACTCTTTAAATAGAAAACGGGTCATTGATTGAGGGGGAGAGTAGTTTTTCAAATTTATGACATCTAACGGGACAAGAAGATTCTCTCTACTGCTGTCAACTTATGGATCAGGAATCTAGTTATCAGAAAAAGGGTAGAAGACTTCCAGCTCGGCATTGAGAGTTACCAGACTCAGCTGAACCTCACCAAACCTCACTGGGAAGCTACATGTCTCGAGTTCATGCACGACTACAAGATTCTTGACTCCCCAAGAGTCGTACTGCTCAGAGACAAGTATGGTATGCAGATGCTCATGCGCTTCAGCGAAATCCATAAGTTCAGTGACGGGACTCTACAACAAATAGATGAAGCTTTGGACTATCGGGTAAAGGAATTCAAGGTTAACAAGATCAATCCGGGGCTGAATACCAGGTTTTGGACCACGAATGATGTGATTAAGAGCAAGCAGTTCATGTTTGCCATTCAGAAGAGGCTAAAGCTCAGGAGAATCTTCCGAAACTTGGAAAGCTTTGTTGGTGGAAGAATATGAGAAGGAGACTACAGACTTATACGGAGAACCGAATGATGACATCTTCTCTGTAGCTTCTAGTACTTCTTGTGTGGTATATATTGTAAACTTGTACATTATGTAGCAGTAATTATGATGTGTCTCGTGTCAGTATACATATTTTTCTGAGCTTGTGTCAAATTTTGAAACCATTAGAATAAACTCATCAATACTGACACGAACTAGGTTCCTCACTAGTTGAGGGGGAGCCTGCTTATGTTCCATTATTGGCTTACATTAATCAGACACATTTTCTCTAAAATTTTCCTAACTTAAATCAATTGAGATCTAAAAATCTTAACGGGTTTGAAATTTTTGATCGGGGGAGAGAATGTGATTTTAGTATGAAAATCTGATAGAAATGTGATCTTTTAGACTCATTAATATGCTCTCCCATATGTGCTAAACTATTTCGAATATTGATGCACATATTAAGGAGGAGCGAATTGTGTATGATGACAAATGTAGAAATACCAAAGACCGACCCTGTAATTACTTTATCAAAGTTATAAGGATGGTAAGGTTAGGTATGAGTTCCCACGATCCTGCCAAAGCTGGAGGGATCTACCCAGGGACAATTTACTAGTTAGTGTAGAAGTCCTTAGGTATGATTACAAAAGGAGTAATGTAAATAAGGGAATAGTGCGGACTGAGATGGAGCTAGTACTGGAACATACCCAACAAGGCACTAGCAATGAAGTCTTGGTAAGCACTGAAAGGGTTGAAGAATGAAAAAGAAATGTTAAGATAAAGGGTAAAAAGAAAGCATCCCTCTTTTAACATTAGGTAGAAACCGGGTCAATACATATGTTGTCAGAATCTCTTGGTTGATTATTGACATTGAAGACAAGTATCATGGACCCAATGATACGCTGCACAACCCTCCCTAGCCACTCAGAATCTCTCAAAAGATTGATTTCTATTTCAATTGTCACGGAGACTTAAACACGTAATCTACTGACTATCTCACTCAGATAGGTTGGGTATTGAAAAGGTAGCAGTCTGCTCCAGCCTTCGCTCACTTAAACGCCACAAACGCACTATTAAGTCTAGTGCCAAGAGATCATTAAATTAATCTTGGTTTACGGGACACAATTCAAAATGTTCTGGTTTATCGCAACACTGTGGAAAACAAGTAATGTATAATCAGAGTCCACCACATCATCCTTGTGTTTTTGCTATAGAAACATCCGAGTGATACTTATGTACGCACAATGTAAGATGGAAATCCTGCTTGAGCTAACCATCAAACATCTATTGTAGGTGACTTGGGAGATTCCCTTAATGGGCAAACTTGTGACACTGGATATCGAATCGGTCCAGATTTTTGAATTTGCGATTGGAACGAATTTTGATAGAATGCTTAAAACTCCTTGATATGTCACAAAAATCAATTTCTCGAGTGACACATCGATTGATTTTCAAATCATTTTTTCTAATCCTCGATCGGGTGGATAGTAACTACCGCATTCACTCTTATCGTGTTGTCTGATTTTGAGACGTTCTGATAAAGAGAACAACAAGTAAGGAGATTCTGGATGTATATGCATTAGAAGATCCGTACTGATGCTTTGTCAAAATCTGTCAAGGAGTTTCTTCTTAGATTGAATTTACCTGATCACAAGTCGGTCCTCACGGGATTCGAATGTTACTCCAACCAAACACCGGGCGAATGACAAAGACACATTGTCTCACAAAATTTATGTAAACTATTTGATTACATGTTCATATAAAGATGGAGATGGAAGTCTATCCTGTTCCAGCAGTGTTAAGTTCTATAGCCACATGCTCATACTCAAGAATCAATGAATTCGCAACATCAAGGAAGAATGGACCTAATGCTTCCGCAACTATGTATCAACTTCTTCATCAGTACCGTTTGTCACACCCCACCCCAGGCGGAAACGTGAGGCGTAACGAGAAAGGTTATCATCACAACATTAATGGCGTCTATATAGAGAATTTTAATGCAATAAATAAGCAAGTATAGACACAAAGTGTCCATAATAATCCTATAATACTAAAACCAAATCCAAAGGCGTCTTTCATTGATGATTACGAGTTCTCACAATAGGAATGACATGCAAATAGAGAGCAGAGCGTCATAATCCTTAACAATACAAAATTCCAAAACAATAAAGCAATAATCTTCAGACATCCTATAGTCTCTTTTTAGCCACTTCTCTCTAATCTTATTCCCATGATTGCTCACCTGAAAATGATGCTTAAGTCACATATGTGGGGAGAGTCATGGTTTAAGTAACACATAGCATAGCAGGACATACAACAATATATCATACAACAAATCTATCATACAAGTAACACTGCACTCCACTTCAATCCACATTGAGACGATTCAAGCTCAATGATCACAAACATAGAAACAAGAAGTTACAACAATGAGTGTCGATCACGCTCCACTATCTACAATCCACAACATGAGATGGTCACGCTCACTACTAAACATCCACAGCAATAAGGCGGTAATGACTCACTTACTAACAATCCACCAATTGCCTTTGAGACGGTCACGCTCATGCACAACAACTCTCATATATATTAGCATGTAGCACATCAACATACAATAGTCTCATTAAGTGCCCTATGCATTATGTTAAAATACATTATCACAGTAACTATAACACTTAATACTCATAGCATCATTTTCACCCCAAAAAAAAACTTAAGAAAAAGGGGCTATGAAATTTCACCTGATTGCTTGCAAGCTTCCACAAACACTAACACAAATGTAAACAACAAACAAACCAGTGTTATCGCTACTAGCCAAAAGCTTAAGCACTTGATAACAATCATTATGATAGATTTATACATGAGTTGTTTAACTTACCCTCATGGGTCACCCTGACACCATGCCCGTCATTAACCAATTCGTTTAATAGTATTTCAAAGTTATATTTCACTTACCGAAATGCAGAATTTTAGTGTCACTTTACCATTTTTTAGAAATACATATACTGACCTTTGTAAATTTTAACAAAAAACACAGGTTCAATATCATGTGTTTACTATCCCCATGATTTTTCTACTAAGTTATTTCACTCTTTAAGTGGCCAAATAAAATCAAACTTGTTAACTACTCTGTTTCGGATCTCGATCGCACACTAAATGTTTGGAACTAAAACCCATACTTGACTCCAATATAAGAATCTAACTTTTTGTGGGATTTCTTAATAGACATATAGAAAACTAAACTCCTGTAAGATGGCTAATCCTAATTCAAAATTTAAGTGGGGGTTTTTACACTGTAACTTTGATATAAATTGACCCGAATTTACTGCTTTGCCAACCTTTTCTCGATAACCTACATTTGAATGACTTCCCGGCCTTAAAAACTTTCGAGGCAGACGTTCTAGAATCTAGACTCTCTGAGCCTACATATAGATACTGGAAACTTGACAAAATCTTATTTCATCAATCGAAAGATAAAAGCGAACAACCACAGCCCTAAATTCTGCTCCTAATCTAAATCAAGTTTTCTAACGCGCTCTTATAACCCTAAACGATACAAAAAAAAAACCCCAACAAATTTGATCCTAATTAAACCCTAATCATTGTAATATGAATTAATACATCATTTATAATTTACAGATTTTATAAAACCCTAATTATCCATCTTAATAATTGTTACATGAATTAATGATTAAAACTAAACAAAGAAGATGATTTGTACCTTAAACTCTTGATTCTTGAACACAAAAATCCCTAACTTGAAAAAATAATTTTCCTTCTCTTCTTGCTCTTGAATATTCAGCCGATCAATTGGTATAGGGGAGTTGAAAAGTGATTTAGGGATAATAAGGTTTAGTATTTATAGGATTAGAGTCCAAGTTATAATCAAATTTGTTTCCTTTTTTCCTCCCTAATCCCTTAACCGGCCGAACCCTTATCTTTTTTTTTATTTAATTATTAATTACTTAATTACTTGCATTACCTTAAGTTTTTATAAAAACCTAAGCTTATTTGAGTATACCTTTTTGCGTAAACGCAATTTACTAGACTTTTAAAATAAATAACTTTTCATTTTTATTTTAACCTAACTTTCCAAAAATAGAAATTCACATTTCATTCTTATTCTAACCATTAACACTTATTCATACCTAACATTACTAACACATAAATACGTATACGTAATAATACTTACACGATGAATCACTAAAACGCTTAAATCACAAAATCATTTCCTTGTCACCAAAAGTGAACAAAATGAACTCCACAAAATCCAACACAAATCCAATCCCAGTGAGACGATCACGCTCAATGGATTGATTACCAAATCTCACATATCCCACATAAACACATATAATCACGTATAACATAAATAACACATAACCCATACATTGCAACCGATACACGAGTCAACACTAATAGTTTGACTAACCTGCTCAAGTCATGGTTGTCACAGTATCCCCTCCTTTAGGAAATCTCATCTCGAGATTTAACTAGCCGATTCATCAGCTCGCTCAACGAGCAACTAAGGATACTTAGACTTCATATAATCTTTGCGTTCCCAAGTAAACTCAGGTCCATGCTTAGAATTCCAACGAACTTTCACATGATATCTTACAGCTAAGAACTTTGCCTGCCCATAAAAGGGTACCCATGGCAGCATAACCGCTCCAAACGAAAAGATACATCCAACTACCTAAACCTTGCCCGTCATCAAGGAGACTCATCAAAACCTTAAGTTGCATAACAACGTCATTTACAACCCGATATCGTAACTCATCAAATAAGAACTGTCTTGAAACCAAGTTATAAGTTGTTACAAAGCCTAATGTTTTTGAAGAATCGGCTCGACTTCGAGTTTATTCATAACATAACTTTAACCAAAATCACACAACACATTTAAGGGCATACTAAGGTCTACAAGAAACCTTATGTACCCCACTTTAACTAAAACTCCCAATGATCCCTTGCTCAACGAACAAGTGTGGATACTCAGTTTACTTGAGGTCCTAAAGACCTCGCTTCGAGCCCAAATGGACCTTAACTACCACCATTCTGCTACATTTTAACCTCTTAACTTTACGATCACTATTCTCAACAGGTTCCTCAACAAAACAAAGAGTTTTGTCAACCTTGATCTCATCCAATGGCACATGCAGACTAGCATCCGCCAAACATTGTTTTTTTATTCGACACATGGAATGTGTCATGTACACAACTTATCTCCTTAGGACCCTCAACCTATCAACAACAAGGCCAATCCTTTCAAGGATCTCAAACGGTCCTACATATCTTGGTGCTACTTACCCTTCTTTCCAAAACGCATTACGCCCTTCCAAGGCGTCACCTTTAATAATGCACAATCTCCCACCTCAAACTCTAACGGCTTACACCTATAATCAACATAGCTATTTTGATGATATCTCACCGCTTAGGGCTTTTCCTTTTACCAACACTACCTTATTAGTCGTTTCTTGTACTAACTCAAGTCCAGTCAAACTACTCTCTCCAATCTCTACCCATAGAACAGGCAACCTACATTGCCTTCCATTCAAAGATTCAAACGAAGCACACCAAATGCTCGAATGATAACTACCACCAAAATCGATAACTCATGCCCTCATCATATCTTCCAAAGTCTGAATCATACGCTCACTTTGTCCATTCACTTGAGGATGCTACCTAGTACTCAAATCCAATCGCGTCTCTAACACCTTCTACAGCGTCTGCCAAAACCACGGGGTAAATCATCCATCTCAATCTGAGTTGATCATCACCAGAATTCCATTCCTTGCTATTATCTCATCAATATAAATCCTTGCCAACTTCACAACTTGAAATCTTCTTGTATAGCTAGAAAATGAGCTAACTTGGTCAGTTTATCGACCATCGTCCAAATCACATCATACTCACTACTTTGACCTTGGAAATTTAGTGATAAAATCCATGGTGATTCTATCTTATTTTCACTCAAGTATCTCAGGCTGTTGCAGCAAGCCAAAAGTCTTTGACATTGCAGCCTTCACCTCCTAAACAAATCCGACAATTGCTGACATAGGTAGCTATATCCTTTTCTACACGTGGCTACCAATACATGTCTCCAAGGTTATAGTACGTCTTATCCGCTCCCGGATGTACCAAGTACCTTGATGTATGGACCTCGTCCATTACACTTCCCACTAATAGAACCTAAATTCGATCCATAAAGTACACACTCTCGTCCCTTTTCTTTCCATTTGTGGATCTAAACCATGTAGCATTTCTGCAAGTACATTCTCTTGCTTGAACTCCTCACTTTGGGCTGCCAATATCATTCCTCTTACTCCATATTGAAGGGTCATAGCCGTCGCTCGAACACGTCTAGGTTTCACTCGTTCCTTCCTTCTTAACGTATTAATTACCACATTTTCCCTACCTGGATGGTAGCGAATTTCATACTCATACTTACTATACAATTTAATCCATAAAGTACAACCATCATCTGCTCTCTTTTCCATTTGTTGGTCCAGGTCACACAGCATTTCTGCTGGCGCGTTCTCTACCTTGGACATCTCACTTGGAGCAGCCAATATCTTGTCCTTAACACCTGACTGGATAGTCATTGACATCGCCCTTACTCGTCTTAGTTTCACTCTCCCTTTCTACTCAACGCATCAACCACTACATTCGATTAATCGAAGCGTCACACAAATCATTCTTCAAAGTCTAGAAAGCCTCTTCTCGTTCTGCATCCCCACTCGTACTTATGATTCCTCTAAGGTAGGGAAGTAAAGGGTTTAACAATCTTAGAAAAGTTTGCGATGAAACGTAGGTAGGTAACCTGCCAATCCTAAGAATAATCATATCTCGGATGGTGTCGTAGGTACTTCCTAATTCTTCACTGCTTTACTCTTAGTAAACTTAGCATACAACTTCTCCTTCCTCAGTAATTCCAACACTAACTTCAAATGAACTCCATGCTTCTTTTCTTAACAAACGACATCGGTGCTCCTCACGAAAAATCACTAGGTCGTATAAAACCCTTGTCTTGCAACTCTCGAAGTTGTTCAGACAATTCTTGCATTTCCAAGGGTGCTAGATGATATGGAGACTTCCCAACTGACGTCGCTCCATAAACCAAATCTATGCGGAACTCAACCTGTCGTTGTGGTGGTAATCCCAAAAATTCTTCTGGGAACACATCAACAAAATCCGTCACAACAGAAATATCACCCACTTTCGGTTCATCTACCTTCGCGTTCATTAAAGCTTTAGCGGCTCCTAAAGTACGTTCCCCTTGAACCCTAAGTTTCCTACTACCTTCCTGTAACATTCCGTATTTTCAGGTCATTTTATGACATCATTCATTTTATCATTTTTCACTATTTATTTTTTTTCTTTTCT